>VXBQ01004623.1:210829-234224 GCA_013400175.1 Phainopepla nitens | reverse complement strand
AATGTGGGATAGAAGCAGAGCTGCAGGTGCTCTGCAACCTCCACTTGGTATTCATCTGCTTCAAACCAACTTCCACTTGGTATTCATCTTTCCCAAACTGTTGGAGGACTCAGTCTGGGCTGGGCATCTCTGTCCTTCATCCCACAGGAGAGTCATAGCAGCACCAGGAGGAGCAGTGCCTGTCCTCAGCAGCTTGTGGTCAAAAAATAATTAAAAAAGAGGCAGAAAGCAATCGAAGCTCAGGTGAGTGAGGTGAATTTCATATCAGGTAGGAATTTCCCATGGTTACAGTTTGCTGGCTCTAATGCCACTCTCATAAAAATGAACATTTTTTCCTTGGGAATATTTCAAGATTGATGAAAAAATATGATTTTCCTCTGGGAGAAAGGGTGGGAGAGCCAGAGACATTTGCCTAGTCCCATTTCTGCCTTCAGGGAGAAAACAAAATTAATGGGCACTGGTTGAGCAGTCACATGTTGAGCTGAGAAGCCCCACTGAGCTCTCCTAAAGCTGTGCTGCATATCTCATTGCATGGAAAAAAAAATCTGATATTGCATTTCACCCCAGTTCAGGTACAAAAATGGCTTCTAAATCACATTCTTGAGTATTGGGTGGGGTTTCATGTCCCAGCTGGCAGCAGATGCTTCCTGTCAGCAAGACCTCTGCTCTCTGCAGCATGCCCTGCCCAGCCTGCCCCAGTGTCACCAGTTTAATTAGCTGCTGCTCCCAGTGCCTGTGGCTCAGCTTAACTTCATGTGAACAGACCCTGCTGTGCTCCACAAGCTGGACTCCTGCTTGCACCAGGGAGAAATCAGTGCCTTTGTCTCTGTTTTTTTTCCCCAGACTTCTTGCATGGCAGAAATTAAAACTCAGAAACTGGGCCCAGCTGGATTCATATATGGCTTGGTCACTCAATTTTGTCTTTTATCTAAGGAGGAAAATAGGACAAAAAGGACCTCAGGGAAATGAATCCTCCACTGAACCTTGATGTGCATCTTTCCAGGTTGCTGGTGTGTGCTTGGGAGTGGGATTAATACCCATCAGAGGGACCCATGGAGGGAAAAGCACCCTCACCAGATGCAGGAGAGGACAAAGAGGGACCAGGAGGGCCACGTGGGGCAAAACCCATGAAGACTGGTTGGCAAAACTGGGCTTCAGGCTCAAAAAGAGCAGCTTGTAATAAGGAGATAATGGGAAAAGTGATGTCAAGAAAGGAAGATGCCCATTCTTCATCCTCTGCTGGACAAGACGGGATGGACTGAAGCAGCAGCAAGAACATTTGGGGCTGGACATCAGAGAAACCCTTCCAGGACAGGAATTATACCTGGGGCAGGCTGGCTGGGGAGAAGGCAGACACTGCCCCTGAGGGGAGCAGCCCAGCTGCACTCTCTGTCTCTGGGCAGAGCAGTGGGAGCTGATCCTGTCTGGACACATGGCTCTGGACCAGACCAACTGCTGAGGTTTCAATGGCTCCATTTTCCACTGGGCCAGCCCCTGCCTGACTCCCTTGGGGATACATTTACAGTCACTTTTTGTCACTTTGCCACTTGATTTCCCAAATGGCAGCAGCACCCACCCACAGCTTGGTTACCCAGCTGGATTGGGCACCCAGGCACCCCTTCCATGAAGGGAGCTGGATTTACTGAGCTGCAAGACAAACCTGTGCATCCCTGGCTGAGCCAAGAGGATGGCAGTGTGCATGGCAGGGGGACAAGGACAACTGCCTGCAAATTTTTCATGGGCTCAGACAGCTGAGGGGATCAGAAAAATACCTCAGAAAGGTTTGCTGAAGTGGGATTTTTCTTGCCTGGCTCCGTGAACTGGATCAGGAATCTCACCTGGTATCTCAGAGCACTAAAGTGATCTCTTTCCCTTTGGGTACATGACCAGAGACTTCTCCAAAAAGGTAGAAGACAGGTGATATTCTTTTTCCCAAGAAGAAGTGCAGTACAAATGGGCTAGACTGCATCTACCAGACTGACCTGCATCTCCCTGCCTGCCACAGCCATGTCCTGCTCCTTTCCCAGGGCTCAGTCTGCAGCCAAACCTGCCCCAACCACAGCAAAGCCCCCTCCCCATGGCAGTGAGCAGCAGTGACCTCAGGGACAGGGTTTCATCTCACTCTCAGGGTAGGGGAGGGGAGCAGGAGGGATGTGCAGGAGGGGGTAACCCTGCTGCTATGGAGTTTACCAGCTTTTTATGGTGTCTGATTTTTGTCATCTGCAAAGCTATCAGCTGAAAACGTCAAATTAGTGCTGTTAGTCCACTGCACAGCTCTTATCTGTGTCTCTCAGGATGGAAGACACTTCAAGATGATTATTGTTCCCCACTGCTCCTGAAATGAAATTGGCCCTCCCAGAGTGCTAAAAGGGAACCGAGAAATTGTTTGCCTGAATTTGCATGAAAAGCCCTGGAGACATAATGAAAGCGGGTGACAAGCCCAGCGTCACCTTCTGCCAGCTAAATGACAGAGGGAAAATTTCCTTTGTGTTTCTGCTTCACTTTAGGGCCTTGGTTCCCTCTCCTGCCCTTTCCCCTGGCCTGTCCCCGAGCCCCTGAGCCCCGTCCAGTCACCTGCCCCATGACTGATGTGGGGCTGCCTGATTTGGAGCCTGGAGGATATTTTGCCACCTTAGGAAGTGTGGTCTGTCCTGCATGGAGATCTGGACCCTATTCCCAGCACAGTGTCCATGTGCCTAGGGCACAGCTCTCCCACCTTCACCCCAGGCATAAAGTGGGGTCCCCCCTGCTCTGGATCATCCTACCCTGCTGTGGCTTTTCCCCATTTTAGGAAGTCCTGCACACTGCAAAGAGGTGCAGTGACACAACTTCACGTCCCAGCCATTGCAGCTTGATATTTTCCTTTGGATCCACCTATTTGGCAGTGAGTAAGCAAAGTAGCACGGTCCTTCAGGACAGACTGTGTGCTTCCATGGCTCCTCCTGATTGCCACAGGACCATCAACCCAAACCTGCTACACCCTGGATGGGGCAGGAGCGTAATGAGGGGTCTTTGCTGGGAAAAAAACCCACAGCATCAAGGAAGGCAGTGCTGGGGAGGGGTTCCTTGCTGGGCTCAGGGCAGCATTTCAGCAGCCAGCTCCTGCAGTGCCCAGATGGGGCTCCAGATCCAAGGGTTGGCCCAAGCGTGCTCATACATTTGTGTGTGTGCTTGCCCAGGCTGGGCAGACAGCTGGCTCAGGGAGAGCTGCAGCCAGCTTCCAGCAGGGAATTTGCTCACAAGTCATAGTTTGTGAAATTGCTAATTCCCACCAGCCTTGTGGTGTCTGCTGCCTTTTCCCTCCAGCGTTGGTTATTCCTTGCCTTGCAGCTTTCCTTTGTACCAGGAGCACCTTCTGAGACTTCATACTCCAGGAGGAGGCCTGGAAATAATGATGCAAACAGGCACAAAAGCTCAGAAACCCAAGGGAGAATACTGAGATCACAGAAAATGTGAATAAATGTAGAAAGTCATGGTGTGTTTGGTTTGGGTTTGCTTTGTCAGGGCAGAGCTGAACCATCTCCACCCTGAGGACTGTGGAAGCTGCTTGCTGAGAGTCCAGCCTTATCGGCTCCTCTGCTCCCAAAACTTCATCCCACATGGTTTTTCCCTCTTGTGCCTCCAGCCAAAGGGCTGCTCAAGCACCAGTACAAGCATCATCTGCATGGGTGGGAATGCCTGGAGGTTCAAGGAAGAACTGAGCTGCAGAGACCTTAATCCACTTTGTTTCTCTTTTAATCCATACACAAGGCAATGTCCTGGAGGCAGGACCAGCTTAGCTGGGACCTCCTCCTGAGTTTTGTTCCCCTCCCATCAGAAGGGGAAGGCAGACATAAGCCCCTGCCTGGGGTGGAAAGAACTGTTTCAAAGCTGGAGAGTCCAGCAGTGAACCCCGAGACTGGTCCCAGGGCAATGCCGGGACATCAGTCCCACAGGATCTGATACAGGGCTGCCACCATGGGGACAGAGTGGGACATCACCATACCCACTACTGGCACACACCCTGACACATCTGCCCCGGCAGAGCAGCACCATCCCCTCCCTCAGGTGACATCTCCCAGGTGGAGCTGCAGCAGACACGAATCCCAGGGCGTGTTTCCTCCAGGCAGGTTCTGCCCACCTGCCCTGGCAGCATCCCTGCCCGCGCTGGGGCACGGGCTGTGGGGCACCTCCCGCCGGAGTCACAGCCAGAGTCACACGGGTGTCTCCATGCTGCTGCCTGGAGAAAGCCTGCTCACACATTTTCCCTCCTCCCCATTTTCCCACCTCCAGCAGTGGGAGTTTTCTCTTGGCTTCACCTCCCACGGCCAAGCGAGGGTGGGATGTTGTGTAACAGGAGTCCTCGGGAAGGGAAACTGAGTCACGGCAGGGCGGGTTGGGGGACGGGGGAGGGCAGTGAGTGAGTCCAGCTCGCCTGGGGGACGTGGCCAGAGGAGCCCTCCTGGAATGGGGGCTCAGGCACAGCAGGAGCCTCCCTGCAGCAGAACTCGTTGCCATGGCAGGGAATAAACGTGCCCGGGGCGACACGGGAGGATCTGCAAACAGCCATCACAGCCCTGGCAAGGCTTCTGTGCTCCGGCTGGCTGCGAGGGGAAGAAAATCAGATGGAAAAATACACAGCTGGGAATTAGGAGGGATCTTTCAGAGTCAACAAGGACTAGTTACAGGGTCAGAGAAGGGAGCTTTTGGGTCAGTGCTGAAATGACAGCTGTGATTACAGTGGAAAAATGTACATATGTATATATGGCCAAGGAAAACCAATAGTGGTTCTTAGGTTATGGAATAGATGAGATGTTAAGAATTCAAAAAACAATGAAAATACCAAGGAAAATGCATACCCAGAAGGGATAAGGGCAATAAGGACGGAGCTTTTAAAATTGTATTTGTATTGTTACAGACAAATGCTTAATAGAGATGGCAAAATTGCTAATGATACATAACAGGCAGAAACAGGCAGCAAATATTTCTGTTTGGTATTTGGAAATGAGCAGGCAGCTATATTTGTCTCACGTCAAGCTGCTGAAGCACTTTCTAGTTCATTAATTATGTGGCCTTATTAAATATCATCTGCCAGGAATAAACACTGCAGAAGTGGTAGGCCAGGGTGCCTCAGCTCCATGCCCTGCCTGAGCCAGATCCTGGAGTGGAGCCCAGAGCCAGGGATGCTGCAGGAGGTAAAGGTGAGTTGGGTCCTGGAGAGATAACAGGGGGTGACCCAGATCGGGGTTGCCTGCTCAGCCTGGCTTTAATCCCACACAAAGTAAAAGACAAGCTGATGTAAGATTCAATTATTAAAGAATTAAAGGATTGAAATCTAATTAATGCCAGTCCACATGGTTTATGGAAAACAATGTCTTGTCAAACAAAGCTGGCTCGTTCTTGGTGGGGTGAGGTTGGGTGAACAGAGGTGACTGCAATGCTGCACCAACCCACAGTTTGTGAGGCTCTGAACTGGTGGGTTCCTGGTCCCCAAAACTGAGGTTGGCAGACTGTCAGCAAAGGGTGTGCACTTGGGGTGACACGTGTGGTACGAGCAGCTTTGAGAGTCCCAGCATTGCAGGGACTCTCCCCCTGCACAGGCTCACCCCAGCTCCTGCCCCGCTGCAGACTGGGGCTGTGGTGACACGCACAGGGACCCTGCTGCCACCCCCTCAGCTCCTCATGGTTGGAGCTCCCCGTGTTAAGTGAGGCAGAAGAAGACCCTTGGTGGCTGCCCCTGCTGCAGGAGGTCCTCTGGCTGTGCCCCTTGGTGATGTGTGAGGTGAAACGACCTCACCTCAACTCCTGCTCTTTGCACAGTCAGCCCACCAGCTGGTTTCCCTCTTTTTCTTTTTTTTTTTTCTTTGTTTTTCATAATTTCATGATTCCCTTGTTGCTTTTGTGCTGATTTCTTCCTTCCCCTTTATTTTAATCAAGGATAAGATTTTGGAGGCAAAATAGACCCAAAAACAAGGCACAAGGAAGGGGACAGTCATCTGTGCCACGTCCAGCAGTGCCCCGCACATCTGGTAATTGGCCTTCACCCGCAGCACAGTGAAAGGGCACGTGGGGCTCTGACGGGCCCTGGGCAGGCATCCCCCACATGCCAGGGGCAGGAGTTCATCATTCATGCTGCACATGACTCTGCTTCCACTCCTGAGGAGGAATTATCCTTAGGAGAAGGCGTACAAAGTTGTGCAAAGATGCTCTAAAAGGCAGGGCCCCAAGCACCTGTCATATCACCTTGAGGGACAGCACCACAGGGGGACTGCGAGAGCTGCTTGCAGGGAGGGCTTGAAAAGTCTCTTTATCATGGGAAGAAATGCAGAGAACAGCTTCTGTTCCAGGCACGTGAGCAGAGGGAAGAGGGAGCATCGCGGACATCCCAGCTCCCTGGTGCACTCTGCCTGGCTGGCCGTGAGCCGCAGCCCGGCCATCCCTGCGCAGCTGTCCCCTCCCCGGGCAGTGTCCCCAGGCGGGGAGCGCAGTCCCTCTGATCAGTTTTATCTCTGCTCCGAGGCTCAGCCCGTTCCAGCCTCATTGCGATTCCGTGTCCTCGCGGCGTCTCCCGACACTGGATCATTTACAATGCCCAGGAGGCAAATACAATGACTCATTATTATTAGTTAATGAAGCATCCAAGCACTAAACCCACAGTCTGCCGAACGGATAAAGAGCTCAGGCTGAATCCGATTTACCACGCATCTCGCCGGCTCCTCCGGCAGCGATGGAGCTGCACCCCCGGCCCCTTCCCACTGTGGGTGCGGGCAGCAGTGAGGAGCTGGCAGGGAGCGGGGCCGGGAGCATCCCCATCCCACTGCCAGAGCTGCTGGCTGCTCCCGCTGCGCCACCTCCAGAGCTGAGACCACCAGTAAGGCGCTGCTGTCCCCCTCCTGCGGCGGCAAATCCCCGACACAGAGCTGGCTTCAAAGCCACCAGCCTCAGGGGACAAGGGACGCCAGGGGACACGGGATCGTGCTCTGCATTTCAAGCCCGCACCAAGGGGTCAGGGTGGGGTGAGGGCAGGGGGAGGCATGAAGGACATGGCACGTCCTTGGCTGGCAGCATGGATAATGCAGAATTTCTCAGGCTGCATCTCTCTTCCCAGAAGAATAAATATTTGATAACAAATTACTTTGAAGATAATCCACTTAATCCTTTGCCATGTCTCCAGGTTTCAATATAATTAAAGTGTGATTAATGTTCTAAAGAAAAGCTAAAACCCCATGCCTCTTCTTGCCCCCTCTCCCCAGGCTGCAGGGGATGGGCTCAGCCCACGACAATGGGGTGCTACCAAAATCACCGCTGGTGGCCAAGAAAAGTCCAGAACTGGACCTACACACATCCTGCCTGGCTCAAACCACCAGGCTTGGAGCAAGGACAGGCAAGCCAGATGTGCTTCTGGCCCTGGGAAGGGCTGACAGGCATGCACTTCCCAGGAGCTGCTCACACAGATGTATCCCTGGACTGGGAAGGGGCTTTCGACCCCATATCAGCTTCCTTCTAATTCTCCAGCAGCCTCTCACTTTCATTAGCCCTTGTCCCCCACTCAGGGCTGCTGATATCCCTCTGGTGTACCAGTTTAAGGCTGTGGTCTGCAGAGCTTGCAGGATGCTCTTCTGCATCTCCCAAAGGCTGATGCAGCTCCAAACCAGGACTTCCAGATCGTCATCCCCTTAACCCCACCTCCACAGAGGCAAAAATATATTATAGTGGTATCTTGGCAGGGATACACACGTGACAGTGCAGAAATGTGTGGGCTGGGGAGCAGCACAGAGGGGAGATGTGTGGGCTGTGCCCTGCTGATGGAGTGGGATCACCTTTCCACTTCTCAAGCACTGAAACCAGGGTTGAGTCAGTTGATTAAAAATAGAGAATGAGGGGAGGTGTGAAAGCCACTGGAAAAAAAGGAAAACAGGAGAAAAATAAAGAAAAGCCAAGCAACCTAAGACAATCTGCGTCACCTTCCCAAAGGTCCTGGAGCTGGGAGGTGGGGGCCTGGCACCTGGGGTATTTCAGAGCTGAGATACCTCCAGGGAGCCATGGTGACATCTCCCTCGTGCTCCCAGATGTGGCAGCAGTGGTCCCATGGGGATGGTGGCAGCTCTGCCTTGTCACACCTCAGAGCACACAGCGAGGGATCCGAGGGATGGGTGAGGGGTGCTGGAAGCAGGTGACACCACTGGAGTTGGAGGACAGGACCCTCCCTCTGCTTTTCACTTCCCAACACAGCTATCAGGGACTCAGATATGCAGAAACACCACGAGGTGCATCCTTCATTCCCAGCAGTGTCCCTTGTCCTGGAGCTGTTCGCAGCAAACCCAGGCTGGATTTTCTCAATTTTGCTGATCAGTGTTGAATGAAGTTCCCTACAGACCATCACCACAATGTGTCTGGGGCAGCACAGGCAGAGCTTCTCCCAGCTACTTGTGTGTCACCAACCATCAGGGCGGAGCAGAGGAGAGGAAAGAGGCAGCCCTGGCTGCTGACACTCATGTGAGTGTCATTCCACTTCCCTTGTGGCAAAGCAGCGTTCCCAGCCAGCACTGAGAGGATGGATGTTGCTGCATGCAGCTCTGCTCCTGGTCCTGCATGACTGCTGCCACCACCTTGTCATCCCCAGGGAATTCCCCATCTCCTTTCAAGGCTGGGTGCCCTGAAGAGTTCCCAGCTCCAGCACAGGCTGAGGGGAGACAGGTGAGCAGCCACAGTGGTAGAGCTGAGCTGGGTTCTCATAGGAGATGATCCCGCCTGGGGACATTGCAGCATATCACGGCAGGAAGCCTTGGGGAATGTCACACTTTGCCTGCACCTAATGAGGATATGGATCCTGGCTAAAATTAACACTGTGCTTTCCAGTCCTGGCAGGGCTTTCCTTGTTGTGTTCCCTAGCATAGTTTTGTCTTCAGGTCAATCCTGCTAAGAGAAGCTTTGAAGCTCAGGACCATTCATCATGAAGTTAAAAACCCCCTTAGCTCAGGGAGCATGGGAGAGCAGCACAGAGCTGCACTTATCAGACTGTTCAGCCCAATCAATGTTGGCTCTCAGGACACTGATAAAGCTGCAGTATTCAGAATATGAGGTTTAGCTATCGAATGTCAATAGCTGGCCAGTGCTTTTAAGCATCAAACACAGCAGGCATCTCTCTGCAAGTCAGGATGCTGCCCTGGAGCTGCTTCTGCAGCCAGCACGCAGGCAGGGACATGAAAATCTGCTGAAGAGAAGGAGCCAGTTGTCGAAGCCTGCCAAACTGTCAATGGGAAAAGAGTTACAGTGCTGAAGGATCAGTTATTCAGCAGAGATGGCAGTTTCATTGCTGGGATGAATCACAGAGCCGTGGCAGCCGTGGAGGGGGAGCTCTGCCTGGCAGAGGCTCTGCAGCCATCAGGGCCCGTGCTGCTGGAAGCTCTCAGCGCGACACAGGGCACCAGGAGCAGGGTGGGTTTCCAACAAAATACCATCAGTTTTTGCATCACAAGCTGCAGGGTTTACATTAAATGATAACAATAATGATAAGGAATAAAACTCAGCAGGTTCCGAATTTTTCTCTTGCAGGTGCTCAGCACAGCACAGCCTGCAAGGCAAGAGAGCTCTGCTCCGTGTACTTTGCTTTTGCTGTAGCCCAGGGTAGCCCCGAGGAAGGGAAGAAACAATTGCTTTCACAAGCCTTCCTCCCTGCCTCTTTCCTCCTTCTATTTTCCCCATTGAATTCCAACTCCCAAACAAAACTAGGCAAAGAAGCTCTCCCGGTGGTCTCTGACTGAGCTCTCTGCAGCAAGAAGAGGTATTTTAGGAGCATCCTGCTGGCCTTTCTCTCTCCCCTTACAGGACCTGGACAGCCATAGTGCTAAAGACCAGTGGAAAAGAGGGTGAAATCAGCCTCAACCAGTACCTCCAAAAACCCCTTGGCAGTGCAGGAGCCCCAAAGTCCCTTCCCTGGCTGCCCCTTCCCTACTGTCCCCTGAGCCCTGAGATGCCCCTGAGGGCTGTGTCCACACTGAGGCACGTGAGGGTTCACCTGAGGCAATGCCAGCAGGCAAGTTTCGTATTTATTTCCCTTGAAAATATGTCCTTAACGGGCAGTTAACATTATGCTTAAGTGACAACGAATTACACATTTCATTTAAGAGCAGACACAAGGAACAGTGTAATTCCCTATAGACTAATGGTGCATTTCTCCTCACAGACAGTCAATTAAATATTTAATCAGCACAATAGCCGGTTAAGTATTGTATATGGCCATAAATACAACCCAATACATTTCCATGCCACATTAAGCTGAAGCTTGTAGACACTTGTCTCCTCAGCATCAGGCACGACGGCTCGGTCAATGCATCCTTCGAAAGCAGATTCTATTTATTTTCTGTCATATTAAGCAGGCATCATTTCTGTCCTGTCCCAGCCAAGTATATTAACTCCTCAGCAGCACCATGTGAATAATCTGTGTCAAATTGTGGACTAGGGGAAGATTCCTGCCTTCCTGCTCAGCAGCTGTTTGTGAGGTGACTGCAAATTTATTTGAATAATTTCTCTTCGGGTCACATCCTGGAGCTGCAGCAGTGGCTGGAGGGCCACTGCTCTCTGTGCTCCTTGGATGCTTTAGAAAAGATGAAAGATTCAGCAATTAAAAACACAAGCTAGAAAAAGAAAGGGAAAGAAGAGAATTCTGCTTCTCATTTAATAGAGAGGACTGAGGTTGGGAAAGCATTAAAATTTAGGTTTGCAGACAGGGCGCTGCCAGAAGGAGGAAGGGAGGGATGGGGCTTATGGAACCCTCCAAGGACACAGCAGAGCACTGGGTGTGGGTTCTTGGTGGCAGCACAGCACAGCACAGGCTGTGGGGGCAAGTGTCCCCCATGGGCAAGTGGAGCTGGCCCCAAAGGAGAACAGTGCTGGATCTGGGCATGCAGGGTTGTTCCACAGCAGTGTTCAGAGAGAGAAACATTAATTCCTCTTTCCCACCATCTGGGAGACGTGCCCATTCCACCAGGTTCTTCTTTCAGGCTTGATTTCTGCTCTGCTTGCTTCCAGTCCCCACTTCCCAAGCTCTCATCGGCTCAATTATAACCGTGAGAATAAATCTATTTACAGTGCATTGTTGCAAAATGAATCAATAAGTGGGAAGCAAGCACAAGGCCAAATCCTTGACATCCTGAATGGTTTTGTGTCAGCTGCAGTAGGGGCTACCTCCCACATCCCCCCGAGTCTCTCAGGTGAGTGCTATTTGCAAGCACAGGGGTCATTCCTGGGACAGAAAGTTAAGCACATGGATTATTGACAGATGATTTTCTTTTCTGGCTTGTGAGCAACTTCAGATACCACTCAAAATCCTCTTTTTAGTTTTGGCAGCCACAGTGATCAGTGCTGGTAAAGCAATGAGAGGAATATGAACCTTTGCTTGTGGAGAAAAGCTGTGCTTGGAAAAGGAATCTTTGCTTGATTTCAAAATTTCAAGCACATATCAAGGGCACAGCACCTAAATATAGCAAAGTTTCCAAAAACTGGGTACCCTGTAACTAGAGGGATGTACCACAGTAAATCCTGCACAATGCCACTGTAAAAGGCTTTTCAAGGGTGGTGAGCCACCCTTTGGAGAGCTGAAGACTGTGAAAACGTGGTGTGTAAAGGAAGGTCAAACTATGGGAGGGACACCAGAATTTGGTTCATTTTGCCTGTTTTAGAAGAGTTTCTGGAGAAACCTGTTAGGTTACATAAAGGCTTGGCAAAGTAAAGACTGTGTAACTGCTGGAGGCCAAGGCACAGACAAGGCACCCCAGGCTGAGAGGGTTCACATTCTCCCAGTGAGCTGTGGTGGCCAGCCAGGATTGTGATAAGCAGCTTCATGACCTCCCAGAGCTTCATTCTGACAAAGAACTCCATCCTCAGCCAGGCTACCAGCATGCTTTTGCTGACTGCATCATCTCGGCTGAAGCACAGTGAGGCTTTAAGCCACACGAATGCCCTCATTTCTGTGCCCCTTGCTTTAATTGCAACCTGAATTTCACCAGAAGTCAGTTTGATCCTAGGCACGGGGAGAAGTGGAGCTGGGAACCTGCCCCCAGGTGCCCCCAGCCACCCCCATGGGCTTCCTGCTAATAAATCCCCTTCCATTAGGAAACAACAGGCGAGCCCCAAGGCTGGTTTACACTTTTCTGTCTCTGTTGCTCTTGGTTCAACCTCTGCAACAGCTGCCAGGAGCCATAAATCACCAAGCACAGTCCTGGAGCTGGGGATCACTGTCTTGTAAAACAAACATCTTCCAGATTTTGTAGCACCTGACGCTGGTTATAAACTGTTGGTTGTCAAATTCTTCCTCTTCCATTTCTTTTCCAGCCCCTCATCTCTGCTACTCCTTGTCTGCTATATATCTTCTGTTTATTGTTATTTCTTTTCCCCCTTTGTTTTAATAACTCTTTTACTGTGGATTCTTGTAAAAACAGCTGCTCCAGCCAGTAAAAGAAAAAAGAAGGAAAGAAAAAATAATATCTGGAAACAGATGCCCTGGCATTGCTTCAGCTGTAATATGTTAGATTTATAATTCCTCTTCAGTTCAATATTGATTCAGAATAAAGCAACTCAAAACACACTGGCAGCTCACATCTTTTTGTAGTCTTCTCCAGTCTTTCTTCTTCTCTGACATATTTCTTTTCTCTTTATCCACACAACTAAAATATGCAGAGGAACAATCCAATCCAAGCTGATGAGATATACCCAGGTGCCTGTAGAGCAGAGGGTTTATGTCTGTGGAAGCTCAGAGGAATGATGTCAGCTCATTTTTTATTGTTTTAATTCCTTTCCTCTTGTCCAGCATTATCTGCCTCCTTTCAGCACCCCCCCCTTAAGTCACTGCCCTGTATTTCAGGGACTTTGGGAGTCCCCAGAGCTCACAGGGAGGCAGTGGCAGCCTGGCAGCCCTGAGCCAGAGCACAGCACCTGCCAGAGGATACAGCTGGGGCCGTTCCCCTCCGGCTCTGGGTGCAGGAGCCCAGGGAATGGGCATTGAGGCTCCTCAGCAGCCACTGAACAGCTCCACAGGGATTAGCAAGTCCCCTGGCACCACGCTGAGAAGGAAACACTGGAATTTCCCTTCCATAAGGTGCCTTGAGAGCCCCCACAGGATAGGAGAAAGCTGTTAGCACACATCTCAGGTCTGTGGAAAAAAGCCCATTTAGGATGCATGTGTTAAATACCAGGCACCAGATGTCCTTGAAGCCTGACTGAAAGTGGCTCAAGGGCCACACCAGCCACTCACCAGCACACAGATTTCTTTTGACTGACCCCACACCAATGAGACTCCCCCTAAGTGCTGAGGGGAAGGGTTGTCTGGAGTCTGAAAGAGGAATCTGCTCTTTTGAACATTTCCCCACACTTAATCCAATGCCACAATGCCTCTTACATCTCAGTTTCTCTCAGGACTATTTGCTTTGAATGGTTGGGACTATTTATAACCGGCCAAATCCGGGATTCCTTGCTCATTCCTGAGAAAGTTCTGCCAGTCCCATAAGCTGTGTCTTCCCAGTGGAGCTCCCATATGGGTACTGTAAATGTATTAATTTCTTCTTTAGGAGAGGTAGCCTGAGCTCTAATTAGACTGTAAAAACTCAGATGGTCTCCAGACTCACATCTCACCCAGATAGGGTACCATCCACATTCTCCAAGCCCAGCAGATCCCTTTGGGTTTCCCCTCAGATTCTCCCTTGTGTTCTCTTCTCCTCTGGCTGCTTTTCCCTCTGAGGAAATGTGCCCAGCTCAAGGGCAGCCTATGAAGCTCAGCAGCCACGTGTGTCTGTGCTTACCTAAAGTTAAGCTCTAAGAGGCACAAATTCAGGAAGTATCAGTCCTGTGCTAAAGTGGGAAGTGCCACTTCTAGCAAAGCCAAACTGCTGCAGGGTTTGATCTGGGGAAACAACTCCCAGTCCTCCCAGCCCACAGCCAGGCTGTCTCAGCTGGGCAAGAAGTTCACTGATTCCCCTGGCTCTGTCACATGTCAGCCCAGAGCTCAGAAACCCTCCAGTGATCATTTGCATCCCTGTGCCTAGAATGGCAGAAATGCTTCTAGAAGTGTTCCCACAGGCTCTACATCAGCAGAAGAGCTGCTCTCCATGCTGTCTGTCTCCAGACTGGAGTGTCCTTTCTCCCCAGCATGGAGCCTAGTGTCAGGGTGAGTGATTTCTCCAGCAGACAGGAGGGATGGGAAGGCGCTTGTTTTTAGCAAGCTCAAAATCCATCTTCACCATGGTGGCCCAACCTGAAATGTGTGATTGCCAGGGAAAATGCCAGACAGGAGCAGCCTTCTGTGCTGAGAGTCCCTGTGGTCTCCAGCTAGATGTCAGGCACAGCCTGCTGTAACCAGACAGCCAAAGTCCCCTGCTCTGTCCAGTCTGCATCCCAGCAGAGCACACAGACAGTTCTGGAAAGTCACCAGGGAATGGCAACAGTGAAGTAACTGCATGCTTCCAGCAAAACAACTTGGAAGGCAGAGGTGGTTGTGGGTCTCGGGGTGCACCAGAGTGTCAGCACATCTTGAGCAGGTCAGCAGAGTGACAGACACCAGGAAAGCCTCCCTGCCTCTGTGCTCAGCTGTCAACAAAGTGATGGGGTTTGCAGCCTCAGTGTGTCACATTTCTGTCTGTCCCCTCCTTCCCATAGGAAAAGCACCAGGACTGAGCCCTTATGTGAGCTCTCGGGTCTGTCAGCTGGAGAGCTGGGGCCCATGACTTGTCTTAAGTTTGTCACAGCATCCTTGAAGTCTGCCGGTGCAAAACAACTGGGATTTAACAAATTGGCAATCTCCAAGGGGGAAAAAATACCTGTTCTGTTGAAGCATTTCCAAGCAGCTCTGTGGTCATTGTATTTTTCTTTCAAGAACTGATGTGTTGGCAGAGATGCACAACCCACGTGCAGTCCCCCAGGGTGGCCTCTCCCTGCCTTGCATCTCCCGCCTCTCCAGCTCATTTCCAGCACAATTCCCCACTGCTGCCCATCACCACTGTTAGCTACTCTGCCACTCAGCATCTCCAGGAATGTGCAAGTGCACAGCCTTTCTCATGTGGTCACTGATGCCCATGGCAGGGACTGGTCCTGTCCAAGCCCAGGGAGGGATGGGGTCCCATGGGAAGCAGGGTGCTGTGGGGAGGGCTTGCTAAAGCCACTGTGCCAGAAGCTGGCAGGGCCATTGCCAGCCAATCTGGGATTGTCCTAATTTGATTATTTGTTGGCTGCCTTCAGAGGACAAGTCACACAGCCAGGACACGCCCATGGGCTGGTGATGGAGATTCATTAGGCTTATTGCATACCCCATTACACAGTTATGAGACTCTCTGTGCCTCTGACGCAGCTCTCAAGAAGATTTGCAGTCACATTACTCTTTCTTGGCCTGTCTGTATTTATTTCAGGGAGGAAAGGGGGAGCTAGGCATGATGGTGGCTGGAGAAACAGCCCATGTGGAACTATTCCCATAGGAGAGTCCACACTTCTGCAATCCCTGTGCAAGGAGCAGGGAAATGTGATTTTCCAGATGAGAGCATCTCTTCTCCAGTGCTGGACACATTTGCTGTGTTTTCCTTCCCTTCTCCCTTCTCAGACAGCCCAGCAGCAAAGCAAGATGTTGCTCTCTCAACTCTGGTTCACCCGGTTCCTCCCTTGCTTGCTTTCCTGGGCAAATCTATGCGTCAGCTTCAGGCTGAAATCCAAGAGTCCCAGAACTGACTTTCTTGTTCAGTTTCCAACAAATTAAGCAAGCAAACACCAGAACTGTACAGGAGCATTCTGAGGCACAGAAGAACATGAACCCCTTCTCTTTGTCTCTGCCCTGGTAACAGGGGGACACCCAATACCACCCCTCTGACCCTCCGACCACACAGCTCAGGCCAAGGGACTTTTCTGCCTGCTATTTCCCCTCTGTGATATGGACAGGGTTCAGCCTGAGGTCTTCCTCGGGTGGATGAATTTTCCTGTCTCCTCTGAAACTTTTTGATGTGTTTCCCAGGAGGGAAAGTCTGGGGGAATCCCACGGGCAGTGCTTTGTCTCACAGTGCTGTGTACTGCAAGATGATGGTTATTAGCACACTCAAAGCAGCTGTCAGTTATCTTTCATCCTGCTGTATCCCCTGGGAATAAGGCAGAAAGCTCTGCACGGGGCTTTGCTCAGCGGGCTCAAGCCTTTAACATAGGGCTGCTGAATTAACAATCCTCAGCAACAGTAACAGCAATGGGATGTGACAGCCACAGCCTGGGATCTCCGGTGCCTCGTGTGGGCCCTGCAGACTCACCTTCTACGCAACACGGATGTGGGACATGGAGGATTTTGCTTCCCAGGCTTCCTCCAAAAGCAGCATCATCCCTCCTCTGTTCCTGCTCCCACCCCAGCCCAACATTGCTCCTCCCATGTCGTTCTCCCTGCAGATGGAGCCCAGGGAGCTCTGAGAGCCTGTCACAGTGAGTGTTCCTGATGGTCCCAGGTTAATCACTGCCTCTCACGCACACAGACACTTAAGGTTGCTGTTTGCTGCCCCAAGAGACTCATTGCTGGCTGCCTCACAGGGCAGGGGGAGAGGAAGGAGGAGGATGGGAAGGATGAATTGCAGACTGCAGGGGGAGGAGAAGAAAGGACATTTGGGATCTTAAGGATGAAGGCAGCACTGAACTTCACTTCTCCAAGTGCAAATGACTGGTCTGAGTAAGACACTGTAGCATCTTCCCAGCCAAAGAAGGGGGAAATTCCTCCAAAGCAAAGACTGCCTGTTTGAAAGGCCTGTTGGGACAGGGCTTCCAGGGAGAAAACTGCCTCTTCATTGACCTCCAGATAATCTCTGCGTACTTCTGTATATCAGAGTTAAAACAGAACAGAATTTTTGTTGAATTACAAGATTCAGCTGATGGGAGCTGTACAATTCCTTCCACAATGTCTTTGTGTGTCTCAGAACACAGAAGCTTTATCAGGCTCTGAAGAAATAGAAGAACAAGAGCAACCCTGGGGATGTGAATAAGAAAACATGAGGTATCCAAACCTCTGATGTTAAGATACGAATTCATCTCTAAAAGATAAAAAAACTGGCAAAATACACTGAACAGTTGAGCAGCTCCATCCCTGCAGCCACAGGGCAGCCAGGAGGAGTGAGGTTCCCTGGAGATGTGGAGGGCAATGACTTAGAGACACAGCTGAAGGTCTGAGCTGACCCAGTAGGACTCATCCCACAGGCCTGAGCAGCGAGCTCCTGAGCCACAGAGCTCCCTGTTCATTGCCATGGACCAGCACCACGACTCCAGGGACCACCTGCCCTCCCAGTCTCATCCTCTCATCCCATCCCACACCACGTCTGCCTCCCTTCTCTGCTTCTCAAACACAGCTTTTTCTGCCTTTCTTTTTAGAGACAGAATATAAAGGACAGAGGTCCTGGTTTCCTTCTAGCTCTTGAACACAAGAGCCCTTGGAGAGGATCTATTTTAAGAGAGGAGAGCCTTCTCAGTGCTGGCAAAGCGGCCCAGCAAGGGCAGGCTCAGTGCCGTGCCCTCCAGTCGGGCACTTGAGACACCTGCTAACAGCCACTCCAGCTGCCAAATGCTCCTCAGCAGTGGCAGAAATCAGTGTCTCCATGACAAGCTCTGGCAGGATCCATGGGGAAGAGGGGGCAATGAAGACCCCACTGCACACCTTCTGCATTGGTTCATGGCATGGGTGGCAGCAATGCCACCTTTTCCCTGGAGTGGGCAAAAGCACCTGCTGGGTGGCTCAGGCCCCCTCCAAGGCTGAAGATGTTGTGCTTTCAAACCAGAGGGCTGAAGAAGCAGGAGACTCCCATGGGAAGAGCTGCCCAGGCTCCCCTTGCTGAGGGCAATCATTTGTTCCTCAGTATGAAAAATCCTGAAGCAGATTTTATGTCAGATGCAGAAGGCAGGGCAAGATCCCACAGAGGCCACTTGGCACATTTTGTTCTGTGCTTAGAATCATGGAATCATTTAGGTTGGAGGAGACCTTTAGAGGATGGAGTCCGACAGTTAACCCAGCCCTGCCAAGTCCATCACTAAAGCAGCCCCAGGCTTGTGCTCCAGGGTCACATCTCATCTTGGAAAGCCCCAGTGTGTCCACTCCAGCCTTGCCTGGTAGGTCATTCTCTGCTTTTTTGATTCTCCACTTGGGAAGGTGCTTCTTGACATCTGTTCTGAATTTGATTCTCCTCTATTTAGGTTTTATAGCCCCTTTTCCTCTCCCCTTGGTAATTCAGATTATATTATCCATATCACTTAACTTTTTAATTGCTTCACCTAAATTTTCTTATAATGAGCTTTATTTTTCCGTTTCCATATTTTTTTAGTGGTGGGTTAAGCATCTTTACCCTGATTTCCCCTTCCCACATGGTTATTTTTTAGTAGTGTAAACAGAGTTTATCATACTTAGCAAATACACTGTTAAAAGAGAGCATGAGCATATAAGTGTTCTGATCCACTGCAGATCCACCCTAAAGAAGACTTTGGACCCCAGTGATGTTCCTCTCACCCCAGAATGTATCCAGCAAGCTGGAAGAAGAACAGATCTATCCTCCATGTTCAGCTCACTGATGCAGAAATGAATCCTGTTCCCAGCAAAGCTGCAAACCTCCATTGAAATCAGCTCCTCACATGCATTGGAGAGTCTCTTTAAATTCCTCCTTGTCAAAACCATGCAAGCCCTTGGCGAGCCCATTTTAAGAGCTGGTACCTGTTCCAAGCACTAATGGCTGCTACAGGGAACAGAAAAGCGAGGCTGAAGGCTACGATGTTCAAAGCTGCCTTAATTATTAGAGCGTGAGCTTCCAAATCCCTTGAGAAGCACAGAGAGTGTTGGCCTCAAAATTCACGGCGTGCTCAGAGAAGCCAGGGAGTTTTGGGGACATCTTGACTGCAGTCTGTCTGCCTGGCTCCACTGGACTTGGAATGAGTCCGATTCATTGCAGCAGCTCTGAATTCAGAGCAGAGGGAGCAGACAAGGCTCATTGCCTATTCCAGCCAGAGAGACTGCAACAACATTTGTGGTTTTCGTTTTTTCTTTAAAATAAGGTTACTTGAGTAGACAGCCAGGAATAGACACTCTGTCTCCTCATTCCTAGACTGAGCCCCACTGACAATTATGCACAAACTGTCAGGGCTGCTTTGGAAAAGCAGTTCTAGAACTAAAGCAGCCTGACATGGCTTTGTGCAATGCTCTGCCTGGAGAAGTGGTGTCCTCGATGACCACCAAAGTCCAGCGGGGAGAGCTGGGACCATTCAGACCCTGCACAGTGCAGGAAGAACTTTTTCTCTCTGCCACTAATGTTCCTGAAGGTTGGGCAGCCTGGCCAGGAGGGGCATGGATTCATGTTACCCCTGAGGAAAAATATATTCCTGTGCAAAGGGAATCTCTGGATGTGTAGGTGCATCTGTTCGCGGTGTGGAACGCGTGAGGCTCCCTCCTTGCTTCATACTCTGCTCCAGTATTTATCCTCCCAGCAAGCCATCACTGCCTCATCTTCCAGCACTGTGCTTCAGCTTACACATCAGCAATTTCCCCTGCCACAGGCAATCAGTGAAATTACCTGATTTAAGGCCAGAGGAGTCAAAAATGTTACACTTTGGAAAACTCTTTCCACAGCTTCATTGCTTTTGCGCAACCCCAGGCTGCAGACGTACCCAGCCACTTCTTCCATTTTGCACCAGGCTGGAGGAGTGACCACTGCTGAGGACACCACTTTCCAAGCAGGACCCTGAGCATCCTCCACCTGCATCCAGCTTCAGCCACCCTCTCCTGCCCTGCACTGCTGGGCTGTATTTGTCCAAAGTAAATTCAGGCAGATTTCCCTGTTGACCGTGGGGATTTTGCTTGCTCAGGTGGATCACCATTTCTATTTTATTTATTCTTCTGCTAAAAGTCTGTTCTTTGCAGATAAAACCCCAGGTCAGTCACACCACAGGTAACTCCCAACCAGGGCACAAGGATTCATGGATGTTGGTGCTGTCTCTTCATTTCTTGGGAGGGATGGGGAGAGGGCTGGATGCTCTCCTGCAGTGACAAGGTTTGCAATTCTTTTTAAAAGCCTGTAATCATCTCACTTCTGTGAGCTATTCAGGCATTTACATTGTTTTTCAGCATCTTGAGTGCTGTCTGGAAGCAGCTCCAGGGTTTGGGGGAGTGCAGCAGGATCGCTGCGGGGGGCTGTGCTGACAGGCACCCCCACACTGAGCAGAGGAGGGCTGTGCTCCTGCCCACAGGTGAGCAGGTTCCTCAACATTGGCTTTTATCAGGAAAGAAAAAAGGGGGGAAAAAAACCCCGACAAATCAATTCTGTTCACATGAAGTTTGAGCTGAACTTCAACTAATAAACACCGAAGGATAAAGAAATGCCACAAAAACAAAAGTCCTGTTGTGACACAGCCATGGCTGAGGTTCATTCATTTTTTAGAGATTGTTTTTCCTTTTCTCCTCCTGGCTAAAAATGAGATTTTCAGAAAAGAGAAATCATCACCAGCATACAAACACGTATCAAAAAGGAGCTGACTTTCCCTATGGGTGCAGCTGTCTGACACAGGACACAGTGTGGACACAGAGACCTGGATGGGAGCTCCCCAGCTCCATCCCCCATAGCGTGTCTGCAGCATCTGGGAACCCAAGGGAAAAACCTTATAGGCTCTTGGGGGATATTTCCCCCCTTTCCACCTTGCAGACATGCCATCCCTCTGGCAGTGTTTTCTCCCCCTAACCCATGCTGTGAGGCTGGCACAGCAGTGGGAGCATAGAAAGCTGTTGTCTCACTTATGACCATTTAGCAGAAGGGGGATCCCATAACCATCCACCTCACTCACAGGGATCCAAAGGACTCCCTGCTTTCCATCAGCCACCCCTGCAGAAGTTCCAAGGTCGAAATGCAGCTCTTCACACAGTCAGTCCTTGCCCTGAGGAGCTGCGGGCGGAGGAGCCCAGCAGGCAGGAGAACACTGATTCCCTCAGTCTGTGCCATCTCATCTCCATGCTGTCATGCCATCTGTGGGCTTTATCCCAGGAAGTCCCGTCACATCCACTCCCATTAGCATTTTCCTATGCTCTCCTGCCCTTTCCCAGCATCTGCTGACCAAGTCCCTCTGGTCAATCCTGCTCCTCATCCTTCATCAAGGCTTTTAATTTTCATGATGCTGTTACCCACTTTGCTGCACTCTGCCCTGCAGCAGCTCAGCACACGAGCTGCAAACCAGACAACCCAGCTCTCTAGCAAAGAGAGCTTCCAGATGGGGATTGAGCTGTTATTAATTTATCCTATATTTGTTTTGAAAAGATGCCTGGGGAAGGTACACCATTTCCCTTTCCAGTTAGAGGCTTAACAGCCACGGGCTTTCTCCTTTCTCAGAAATGTAAATCCATGTTTATTTTGCATGTACCCAATCAATCCCCCAAGGCATTGCATCCAACAGGCCAAAATCAGAGCTCTGTCTCCACCAAAACACTTCAGGAGAAAGAGGAGAGGAAGACATGCTCTACCTTTACTAGAAGAATCATCTATTTATTTGGTACCGAGGCAGCTGCAAGGAGTATCAATCATTTCAATTGGTAAGCCCAACAGGACTCACTCCCTCTTAAAGCAGAAAGGGAAGACCTGGAACATCCAGAGTGATCACTGAGGAGCAGCCAGACTTCAATTCCTACGAGGCTCTTCAGAGGGTTTGATTATTCAGGATGCTCTCACATACACAAAATACTAATCTACCTGCAGCACCAGCCATAATCTGTTCCCAGTTAAAACTTGTGCAACTCTGCTGAAGCCAATTTATGAAGCAAACATTTAATTTAGCGAGCAGGCTCACAATCCTAAATTTAAACATATGTCAAGCCAGCTAGTGGCTTTGTTTTAATTAACTCTCAAACTTTGTGGTTGTCATTTCTTTATATAAATGAGGATGTTCTGCCAAGGGCAGCCTGCGAGCCTGTGTGCATCCCTACGAAACCTCCTGCTATTTCATAGCCACTTTTCAAAGAGCTCTTGCAGAGGCAAGGGGATGTGGATGTTATTATAAAGGTCCATATGGCAGTACACTGGCACTGCAGCATTAAATCAGAGGTATTGTAGCTTTCCAGCCTAGATTCTCACAGTACCAGGTAATGTATATGTAGCTTTATTGTTGTACAATTTTAGTGGCTATGCATTATTCAGGAGCAGCCTAAGTCTCTGCACTGCCGGAGGTGATTCAGGGATGATAAAGGGAATAGCTTTGCTCTAAAGGCAGGAGTGAAGGGATTTCACGGGTCGGTATCTTCTCCACCCACGGAGAAACAATGGAAGCGTTAACACTTCTGGTAAAGAAATCAGCTGGCGACAAATTCTCATCGATAATTAAAATGAAAGTACGAGCTGCCTTAACATGCAGTTAGACTTAGGAACTCTAACCTGCTCTCTAAATTAAATGCTTTCCTTGATAATTTGGCTCTCGTAGCAGACACTGAAATCTGCTGGAAGATGCCATCTAGTGGGTTAGGGAAGTTTATTTAAGTTTAAATCCATTTGCTGGTGTGGGGCGAGGGTGGCCAGAGCTGCAAACGCTGGGGTGCATAATGGTTTTCCGTAGACTTTTTGTTTGTTGCTCCAGGAAATTAGGTATTTCCCTGCGGGGTTTTGCATTGGAAGAGAGCTAATATTTATTTTGCCAGTGCCCAGCAGGGCACCGGATTGTCACGGCTCTGCTGTTGACACAGCCGAGCGTCACGGCTGTTGTGCTGGCAGAGCATCTTCTGAGCGCGGGGCTGCGTGCTCTTCATTGGGGAAACCGATCCGCTCCCCACTGTCGGGAGAGCTGTGTCGCCATTGTTTTTTCTCCTAAAAACACCCTTCAAGCACTATCCTGTGCCTCTAAATTATGTAGTTAATATTATAGTTGAAGCCACTTAATTGCTATCCGATTAAACAGCTCAGTTTTTTTAATGCGAACCACGGATGGGGATGCATTTGGAGAGATCTTGCCTGTTGGTGTGGCCGGCGATGGCATCTCCGTCCATGGTGGAGACTGGCTTGTCCCCCAGTTACTGTGTGCCCGTGGGGCGAACCCCAGCCGCTTGGGGACCACCCGGACCCTTTGGGGAGCTCTCAGAGCCCTTTGGAGAACACCCGGCCCCTTTAGGGACCATCTGCAGGCCTTCCCTTTACACTGCTCTGCTTCTCGCAGCCCTAGTGCCCGCTCCCACCTAAGCGGTCCCTCCCTGTTAATGAGTTTTAATCCAATCAACCACCTTGACTCCCCGCCACCGCCGGCCGGTTCGAATCCCGCTCCGACGGCGCCCGCCCAGACACCCCGCCGTGCCGCGGCAGCCTCGGAGCGCCGTTCTTAGAGAGTCATTAGCGGGAGTCATTAGCGGAGGGTCATTAGCGGAGGGTCATTAGCGGAGGGTAATTAGCGGGGAACGGGGGCGGGGCTGCGCTCG
>VXBQ01004623.1:187369-210164 GCA_013400175.1 Phainopepla nitens | reverse complement strand
GGGCTGAGCGCGACCCCTCCCCATCCAGAGGCGGACGAGAAGCGGCAGCCGCCCCCGTAAGAGGAGAGGACAAGGGAGGGAAGCCGGGGTGGGCTCCTGTGGTCCCCGGGACGGAGCTGTTTTATGTGTCCTGTGCCTGCGTTGGAGGGGAGCGCGAGTACTTTCTTGGCAATTCACGGGTGCGAGGACGGGAGGGTCTCCTTGCGGTTTTTTGGCTGAGCGTGGTAAGGGAATAAAGCAAGGTCTTGGCTACTTGCGCCAGGGAGTGAGGAAGGGGAGCTCGTCCCATCCGTGCGCAGACAAGAAGGGCAGTTCCCTTTCCCGAGGATGTGCCCCCGTGCCGTTTCTCCTTACCTGCCTTGGAAGGGTGTGGGACGCAAACATCACCTGTTACTCTGCGTCCCCGCAAAGCTTAGGGCGAGGGCTAGCAGAGAGTACCAGGTGGGGCTGGAGGATTATGTCAGTGCGGTGATGCTCCTTTGGGAAAGGAGAAGTGGATAACTCCTCCTGAGAGGCAGAGGATGCCTGCCGGGTACATGACCTGAGGATGTTACAACACATGGCTGCATCCCTTTCTTGTCCCACTGGTGTAGTAGTAAATTTAACAGCCAAACCTGTCTGTGTGGTGTGTGAGTCAGGAAGGCTGGATCTCCCAAATTAGACGTTTGGAAGCACAGTTTAGCTGCACTTACTTTTGGCTGTATAATTGCTTTGTCCCCTTCTGGGTTTAGTTTTGTGCCATTAAGAATGATTGGGACTTGAAAGCTTGAAATGTCATTGTGTAACTATCAGTTCAGCTGCCACTCTAAAAGGCTCTGCTTTTTCAAAACCACTTAAAACTCTTAGTTGTCTAAATCTTTCCCTCCTTGGAGACTTCCTGCTGTAACTGCACCATAAAGGTGGAGAAACCTGCTGTGACAATTTCTGCTCTGAGGGGGAGAAGGCTCTCAAAGAGCTGTACTCAAACTGGGACTGAGCTCTTCTTTCCTCCAAGAAATGCTTTTTCGAATGCTTAGATTTTTAGTGTAAGTCTGGATAAAACCATGCTCGTGTCCCATGCTCTTGGGGAAAGGGATCAGCTGTTGCCTGTCATAAAACATAAATTTGCAGCAGATCCTCACATCTGGCAGAAGTCCTTTTGATGTGATCACTGTGTGATCATTACATGCCTGGAGTTCCCGGTGTCACTGCCTTATGCTTGTATTTCTGTGAGATGCATGGAATCTATTTTGCAAAAAATCAAGCCCTGCTCCATACTTCATGTGGCTTGGTGTTGAGGGGAAATTAAGACCTTTGTATAATCATGTGGCCTCCAGAGGTAACGAGGAGAGAGTTGATAATTATTCTTTAGGAGGCTTCAAAGTGACAAGTTGGCTTTTACGGTTTTGGTCTTCCAAAATTGTCCTTGTACTGTAGCCTTTGGGTAGGTGTAAGCCAGGCAGTATATCTCAGTTCATTTCTGTGTCCTTGCAATGTTCTGAGTGTCCAGGTATCCTGAGCTGCCTGTGTCGTACACAATGGCTGCTCCATTTTTCTTTGTGTCTCTGTAAAGTATGGCAGCTGTCAGTGATTTGAGATCTGCTTTTGTTTTGAGGGTGTGTGGAGCTGGGCAGGAAACGCCTGTGCAGCTCGCAGGAAAATTCGCAGTAAAACCTCTCTGCACTTGTGTAAATCAGAGCTGCTGGGTTTTGGGCTGAAGGCTTCATCTTCCAGTCTAATTAACGTGGAGTTATGGGCTGCAGGGGGTCTGTGAGTGAAGATATATTTGTGTCATGTGCTTATTTTTGAATGATTTGGCCCTGCAATGATAGCTCCAGTTACATTGAGCAAGGGAAAACATAGCCTAAAGGACAACAGACTGTCTTGGTAAAAATAATTTCAGATGAAGCAGAATAAAAACAACTCAAATGTGATTTTGTTTTTCTGTTTAGTTGTGTGGGTTTGTTTTACTGTTGTCATAGAGGTATCTGCCAGCTGACTGCAGAGAGTTTTTTTGGACATTCTCACAATCAATGGTTCCAGCTTCCCTTCCTTGGTCCCGACAAGCATTCATGGGTTTTGTACTTAATAATCAACTTCCAGCTTGTAAATGAATATGCTGTTTGTCTACTTGTTCCTGAAGCTGCTCAAAAGAGCTGAGTTTTAATACAAAAACTCCAGATGATAGGAGAGAATATAATGAAAAAATATATTCAGAGCAGTCAGAAAAGATTTTCTTCTGTTTCTGGCTTTAATTTGCCTTTTTGTGCAGGCCAGTCTTTGAATTGAGGACATTTCCTATGTACTTCAGAATTGAGCTTTTCAATGAAATCTCTGTCCAGGCTCATTCTTTTACTTTAAATGGTGTCTGCTGTTTCAGTCAGTAGTTTTATCCCTCAGAGTAACAGCAGAAGGGGGGAAAAGGTTTTAAGAAACAGCTGAATTAAAGCTATAAAACAATTCCTAGAACCTTGTCATGATGCTAAAATTTTGAAGTTCGAAACCACCCAGGAGTTTTTGTCTGCCTGTGCTGCATGTTACCTTCAGTAACATGGCAATGTACATCACTATAGGTGATTTGGCTTTATTTAATCTTTCTAGTGCCTGAAACAAATGTGTCAGGAAATTAAGCAATCAGAAACGATGTAAATATATTCTAGGAAAGATTATTCTAAACGATTTCTGCAGAAGTGCCTAGGCAGCTAATTGCTTCTGTATTTACATGTTCAGGGGAAACATTATGGTGGCTGAAAATAGTGTCTTGCTTTAATAAGGAGGGTGAGGTTTCTGCTCTTTCTTTCTGCCTTTGGGTTTGTTCTTTTGCAGCTCTGTGGGTGCTTCTTGCTCCACAGAGGAGAGATGGAGAGAAGTCATCAAGGTCTTGGCCTCAAGGTCGTGCTGCAGATCTCCTTAGAGCAGCTGAAGCTTTGAGTTAGTCCTCACTTAACTGCTGTGTGCTCAGAAGTGGCCTCTGGCACTCTGTACAGTGGCTCGGCAGAGGAGATGATCTGGGAAGTCCTTTTTTCCTGGGGTGTGTAACAGGTCTGACTTTATTGGGGATGGTGGTATCGTGGTACTGAACTGTTTCTGCTGACAGCTTAGAAGCTGCTTTGACTTTGTGACTGCACTGTTTGCTCACCACTACGTGTGTCTCGGTGTGCTCACGGAATGCAGATTGACTTTTCTGTAGATTCATCCTTTTCTTTTTTTAACAACTACTCAATAAGTCAAAACATACGATCTGTGGGTGTGGGGGTAGGAAGAAGCAAAAGGAACGCAGCTATTCCTTTTGTCTCTTGGATCTCTGCTGTCTGCCTCAGAGGCTGCTGAGCATCCTCAGCCTAAATGTTTAATTGATGTGGATGTAGCTTTGCGGTGTGTAAACCCAGGATGAGTTAGGCTGTGGGCTGGTGGCTTGTGCTTGGGCTAATGCCAGTATTTACGTGGCTTGCAATGCTCTGCAGAGCTGCTGCTCTGCACCTCTGTGGTCAGGCTGGAGATCCGCACTCTGTGTGAAGCCTGCTGTTCTGGGAATGTGGCATTTGAGGCTCGGAGAGATACCGAGCTTGGAGGTTTTCCTTTGAATTGCTGGCTAAAAGCACTGTAGCAAATTAGCTGCCTTTCGTGGCAGTGCGTTTTTATCTGATATGATGAATGCTTTATGGAGTCGCCCTGTAGCTTGTTGTAGCAGTAATTTGTGCTCTATAAATTAACTCGGGAGCATGATGGAAGTGTATAAATCACATCGGTGATTGTGTGGTGCCCTCTGCTGCCGGCTGGCTGGAGTGATGTGGGGTACACCCTCCTGCTGCTTCCTTGGCAATGAGAAACCAATTGAAAACTCGGGATTGAAAAATGGCTTGGGAGGATGCTTCTGTTGGAAAGTTTGGGATGATAAACTTTGGCTTTAGTGCCATTGAGCCTAAAGTTTCCAGCAAGCATGGCTGAAAATGCAGCCCTGGTGATGATGTGAGTGGGGAGTGATGCTGCTCTGCCTTCCAGGCTGCTGCTGCTCCTGCCCTCCTGGGGTGAGGAAGAGGACAGGCTTTGCTGTTCTGACCTGGGGACAGCTGTGAGGTTGTCAGGGTTTGTCAGCATCATGGTGTGGTTGGCAAAAGCTAATAAGGGAGAGGTTGTTTGTTAAACAATGAGCTCAGGACTGGGGAGGCAGGAGAAGGGCTTGGGAATAATTAGAGGAAAACCTTTTCTGCTCTCTGGCAGCCAGAAGGAAATTGGACAGGCAGCCTGCTGTCCTTCACAGGCAGATTCCTCTGGCAGGTAGACTGGTCATGGACCTTGCTGCTGCTCCTCCTCTCTGGGGCTTGGCCCCTCACAGACCTCTTGGGCACTGCTGTGTTGGCAGCTGTGTTTGCCAGCACTCACCAGCTGATGTAAAGGGACACTTTGAAAAGCTTATTTTTGTAAGTATAGTGTAAAACAATTGGCATCTAGGGACTGGAGTACAAGTGCTACAGCTGAACAAGCCTGTTTTAATTTAAGAGTGATTGGTTGAATATGGGCTACCCTGAAGTTTATCACTTCAGTGAGTGCACTTGTGAAACGAGCAGGGTTTCCTGAGCTAGGTAAGCCTGCCCTGCACTCATGGTTGGCAAAGGGAGCTGAAGTGAAGTGTCTAAACCATCTTACAGCTGTAAACTGCAAAGTAAAATTTGAAAATATGCTTATAAAGAAACTGGAGCTTTCAGTGGCCTTCACTCAAGGTCTCATTGTGGTGATCTTCGTTGTAATGGCAACACAGAGCTGAATGAACAAATGGGCTGTATTGTAGATCTCCTATGCTATGTGAAAATGAAACGTTTATTATACTTTCTGCTCTTCATCATTGAGCAGGTCCTTGTTATTGGAAAAGTGGTTTTGTTTCGCTGTTCAAACATGCTCCATATGCATTTAATTGCTGCAATGGTGACCTTTCTTCCTGGAAGGAAGATTTCTACTGCAAAACTTTCTGGCTCCTGGCATCTGGACTATGCTTTAGGTCACTGGTGAAAACCATAATTGTGTGGTGATCTCCAGAGCTGTGTGTTTTTCCTGAAAGAATATGAATCAAATTGCAAGAGGCAAGTGATTTAAGAGCAACCACAGTTATAAGTTTCCTGGCAGATAACTACCAGGTATTTGACTTAAGAGGACTGAAAAAACTAACAGGACGTTACTTATTACCAGTGAGGAGGGTTGGTGAAATTAGGCAGAAAAATGTTATCAGACTTTCTTATATAGTGCCACCTTCCACTCCCTTTTTGAATAGAGGTACAGGCATCACTAGAAAAAGATAAAGGACTGCAGTTTACCTTCCTGTCACTCTGTGTTTGCTTCCTTGTGGAGCCAGCTGTAACCTTGCTTACACTGCGTAGGAACAGACCCTGTTTAACTTGGAGGAAATTGTATCCAGGTGTTAAAACAAATCTGCATGCTGCTCCTGTTTGTTTGCAGCCTTTTCCTGTGCCAGGTGAAGGCAGGCAGCCTTCAGCTTCCTTCTGGGAAGTACAGAGCTGGTGGGGGGCATTCAGAGTAGGTAGGAGGGATTCTGCTGTGTGCTGGAAATATCAGTAGAAGAAAAATTGTGCTGCAGGAATTAGTTTGGATTCCCTATGAAGGCAGCCATTTCAACCTGTGAGCCTGTTATCCAGTGGGTTTTAGTGGGGCTGTCAGTGGTGGGTTTTTATGGAATGCACCTCGACTGGAGTGCAGTGTGCTGAGTTCCCTGGTGCTTCAGCACGGTGTAAATGCTCCTGTAAACAAAGCTGCTGTGATATTTGTCCATCAGTGGACACTCTCCAGTGTCCATCCTGCTTCATGCTTCCATCCTGTTAACTCTGTGGAGTAACCTGAGTTAGCAGTGCTTCTGTTCAGTAGTAGTATTCATTTTTCATGAATAATCCACAATTCTGTGTGCAATTCTCAGGCAGAGAGGTGGCTGCAGTGACTTTGTGCATGTGAAATTTTTTATTAGTAATAGGTCCCCTCAGGTTAAGTGACCTGTGTGTGTAGATTTTTTTTCTGGATCGCCTTGTCTAGAAAACTGGAAAGGCTGAATGGATTAAAAACTGTCTGCTGTGATGGCAAGCAGACATTAATGATTATTTTAATAGTCATTCATTTAAATACTGTTTAAATGTTGCTTCAATCAGACTGAGCTAGATTGGGAATAGTGACTTTCTGTTAATTTAATTTGTTCTCTGTTTCTATTCTGAAATCAAATCAGAAGTAGCCTTTCTGCCTGACATTTGCTCTTTGTCTTAACCTGATCTCCTGTCCCTGGACAGAAGGATTTTGGTCAGTCCAGTGCAGTTTGGGCACTTGCATATTCCTTCTAGATGCAGCTTGGCCTGGGATTCCTCTGCTTCTAGAGAGCTGTATAAATGATGTTCTATCTTGCCTTCAGGCCCAGATTGTTTGCAGAACCAAAAGCTGTTGGTGGGGATTTTTAGCAGTTCAGGGATAGTGTGAATCTGTTTATCATGTTTCACAGACTCCTGAATAAATTCTGGTGCCTGAGTCACTTTCAAGAGTGTAACAGTGTGATGCTTAATTTCCAAATCCAGGGATAATAGCCTCCAATTTCTAATTTTAAAAATTGATGTTCTGCTTTCAGACTGCCTTTTGTCTTGGTGGTGGTAGAAAAACTTTCATATTCTCTCTTATCTCTTGGAGAGTCTGCTTGTGGTTTTCCCTTCAGGTCATGACTTCTTATAGCTCAGGGAGCCAGTAAGTGCTGCTGGTCCTGCTTTATTCCACATGAAGCCTGGCCTCTCAGAGGCAATGGTATCTTTTCTATCACTGTAACCAACACCCGTGGTGGTATTTACTGCATTTGTGTTATCCTGCATGGGTGATGGATAGGCAACAAGGAGTGGAGTGTTTATCTACACAGCTTTGTTAAGAATATAAGTAGTAGTGGATATCAAATTATGGCTGACTTGTCAGACTCTGCCTCTTTTGTTAGATTTACAGGGTCTGGCAAACGATTGGAGAAAGCTACAGATCAGTAAATCAATACGAGCACAAAGAGTTGCCAGGCAGCCCTCCTTTGCAAATGCCTGGGTAGAAGAGTAACTTCTACTGTGTCTGAGATCTGCTGGCAGCCCTGCACCCCCTAAAACACAGGAAATGGGTTGTTTGACATGTCTCCTTATTGTTCCTTGTATAAACTTGATAAAGCTTTAACTTGCAGCTTCAGAGAAGGGAGGTCTACCATTTTTTGGTCCTTAAATTTGCTTTTCTTTCTAAATAATTAGCTCTCTTCTCTGCCCTTTTGCAGTTTCTCCATTTTCTGTAATCTTAGCTCTAGGTTATAAGAGAGCTCCCTAGAGCATATATCTATAATTAAGGCTTTTAAACCACAGTTACAGTGGAGCATCAGCCGTGCTCTGGTGCGACCAATATCCAAGGGAGAAACTTGCTTCAGTAGAAAAGTTGTTGATTTTATTAAAACCAAAGTCCCTCCTATCACACTCACTGAGTTTCCTCTGATGCTGCTTCATGCCTTCCCACTTTGCTAAGTTATCTTTCTAAAGCTGATGACCATTAATGGCTCATCACCTGTAGCTCATAAGGGTAAAAAGGTTTTATTTAGTCTGTCTGTCATTTTCTGAAAACACAGGCTGCCAGCTACTGCAAATCATGGCCCTCATGAGTACATCCAGAGAGATCGAGGGTTTAAAATGGAAACCCTGTTTTAAGTGAACTCATGTGGATATTTTAATTCTTTCCTTGGCCAGAAATAGAAAGCAAAGGAAGGGAAGGAGGATGGAGTCTACCAAGGCTTGACTGTGTTGTGCTGCCCAGCTTGCTGGAGAAGCTCACTCTTAATGTCACCAAATAAGATGACTGTGTCTTCCAGTCTAGAGTTTTTATTAATTTTTCAGCTTTAATACTTTTCTCCTTTGCAATTAGCACAAGTAGCAGAAAGCAACTTCTAAAAACTGTCTTTCAAAAGAGTGAATGCTGACATCCTTCCCTGTTAGGCTGAGAACTGCTTCTGCCCAGAGGTAACTAATTCCTGATCAAAGCATCTCCCCTCACCACTAATGTGTATTTCTCATGTGTAGCTGATCTAGCAGTGACCTGACACCTTTACCTGATGTAGCTTTCAAAGAGAGAACTTGTCCTGTTCTTTATGGTTGCAGATCACAAGGCAACTGCTGAAGTGAAACTTGCAAAAGGCACGTCAGAATATTTTTTTAAATACACAGAAAATGCAGCTGTTTACTGAAATAATGACCAGCAAAGGGATTAAATTTCAAACAAAAAGAACTCATGGCTTAAACTTGGATGCCTGTAAATGAAACCTGTCTTCTTGCTATTTGGTCATAAAAATAAAAGATTCACAGAATAATAGTAAATCAGTCTGTCTCCTGCAAGAATTTTAATTTCCTGGATGCATGAAATGTTCTTGTTTGAATACTCTCCCTTTCAAAAAATCTGGTTAGATTGGCGTTTTGTCTGTTAGTCAAGGTCTTGTGTTGTTTTGGGACTTTACCAGATCTTACCTGTAAACACTGTCAGCTGTCCCTCCTCCACACAGAGCTGCCTTGCTTCGGCCCTCCTGAACAACTGGGGTTTTTTTACAAGCTGAAGTTGCTATGAAAAGTTCTGCTCTGCTTGATCCCTAGTGCCTGAAATCCTTTGCTTGCAGCTATGTGTGCAGGCTGAGGTGACTTTTCAAAGGAAAGTCATTTTGTTCTCTGCCTGCTTATGATTATTCAGAAGATCTAATATTTAAAACCCCCTAGTAGCCAGTCTTGTTTTTCTGTAAGTTGCCTTTACTTGTGTTCAGATTCATTTGGGAGGTTACTTTCACCTAGTTGATCACACTAGCAAGGAAACAACTTTTCTCCATGTTGGTAAAGAACTAGTTTTTTTTTTTTTCTTGAGCTTCCCTAACATTTCCCAGCCTTCAGATGAAGTCCAAAGAAATGTTCACAGGGACTAGTAAGCATGAGCTGTTTCTTAATAAATAAAACAGGTGAAACAGAGTTTGAGTGTTGTTAACACTTAGACTAAAGTTTTCAAAGATGTCTTGGAGTATGATGTTCCTTTGAAAAATAAGTGTCTTACTGACTTTGATCTAGGATATGATATAAAAATAACCACAACCAGGACTGGCCTCCCATAAGATAATTTTTGTTTGTTTGTTTTCTGGAGGTTTTTATAATATTTTTAAAAGACTAAGGAGCTCTTTCACTTCTGCTCAGACTGACTTTAATCTTAACTCTGCTTCCTTGGAAGTGGCTCTCTTTAGAGACTGTAATTTCACCTCAGATAAATACAAGCAAAATATATTCCATCACTGAAGAAAATCAGAACCCCAAAACCTAGATAAATGCTGACATAATATTGTAAAAGGCTTTCATTGGGCAAGTAATTTTCTGTAACATTACAGAAGGTCACTTAAATTTAGCCTGTCAGTCCATGTTAGCCACTGTGTAACAGGCTTATTCAGGATCTCAGGAACAAGTGAACCCTGTGATTGTCTTCTCATTTATCTCCCAGGTGGCCTGTTGCCAGTGTTTTATGTGTGATAGCCAAGTAAGAAGGAATAACTCGTTTTTTCCACTCCTGTGTATGTTGGTTTTGCTGATCCACCAAATATACTCTGGGCTGGCACTTCCCTTTGATTCTCGAGCTGTGGCTTACTGTGTCAGAAATATTTAAAACTCCTATAGATATCTTGCTCCTGCATGCTGCCTAATTTTTTTATGTGTGTAGTTGTTTTGGAAGCTGATTCAAGGTACTAATTTAGCCTAGAAAAAAAAAGTCTCCCGTCAGAAAGCCAGCATCTGCTCACAGGTCTTATTCTCAGTAGTGAGGAAGTTATATTGATACAGTTAAAGTGTTTGGAGTGAGATTTCTCAAGATTATTTTGCTAGCTTGGTATTGAGGGCATGGCAGTAAACTGCAAAAATATCTGCAAAGTATGGGAAGACCTGGGGTTTTGATATAGAAACTGGCAGAATTGTATCTGGTCATGTGTATGGAGACCAGAGAACTATCCAGGTTATCATTGTTGCAGCTGATTTTTGGAAATATGATTCTTGACCCATTGTGCCCCCCCATTGTTTCTGATCTTCAGATATGGTTTGTGTGCTCTGCTAATGGGGAGGTGGAAGATGGGAGAAGTCTTACCTGTAACGTGGCAAGGTCCTACTTGTGTTGTCCTTGATTTTGACTGCTGCAGAGGATCTGTGTAAAATCTGTATAAAACATAACAAGATTTCATTCATTGTACTGTGTATTTTCTGCAAATAGGAGCTTGGGCCTGCTGATTACAGAAGGAGAGTCCTTGGCAAAGCAATTGCAAACTAACGAGAGTGTCTTGAACCTCAGTCTGTGCCAACATCCTTTTCTGTGCATCTTGGCCAGAGCTGTTATCAGCACAGGCTAATACTGGTCACTCTGGGTGAAGGGCCTGAGCTGGGGAAACAACTGATGGTTTGTGGCTTTTCAAGTGCTGATATTTTTATAATAAGAGGCTGCTCCTGGTAGAAATGCGTCTGAGAAGCTGTGAATTGTCATGAATACGTGAGCAGGAAGCACTGGCATTGCTGATATATTAGCTGGGAATTGTCAGTTGTGTAGAAGAACTCAAATATTGGCTTAACCTGAAAATGTGAAATTAAATAGAAAAGAACAGATTTTCTCTCTGGATACTTGAAAACAATAACAAGTCATGTGAAAACTTGTTTTAGAAATTATTTCTAGAGGGTATGAGTTTTCAAGCCTAATGCAGTGAAGTCTGTTTTTATAGTTGTTGAAAACAGAACCTGACAGACCATATTTGCCAGCACTTATATTGCTCTGGTGACAGTGCTTCTTTTTAGAGCATGCCAGAGGAAATACTCTGTGCTGGAGCATATGTCAGTGATTAGTGGGACCGGTGCTGCAGGATGAAGTGGAAGAAATATGGTTATGTGAAGAAAAAGCTGAATGGACAGAACATGAGAAATGTAGTGGTTTATGGGTCGAGTTTAGGGTAGGAATGGAAAATAGTTATTTTTAGGGATATCTGTATGTAGCTGACATGCTGTCTTCCAAGTCATTGAGGTTTAACTGAGAGGATGACTGCTGTGTTTCTCTGTGTGTTCCCCTTAATTTCTTCTTCATGTAGAAAACTGTTTTCCCTTTGGATCGATCAGCGTTTGTGTTATCAGGTGTTACATAATGCAAGTATTTGTATCCTCATGGTGAACTGAAAACCTCAGGAAGTGAGAGACTTTGGTACCCAACTCTTCTTATGGATTTAAGGGCTGAGGTAGAGAATGATCCTCAGAAACCAGCTGAGTCTCTCCAGATCAGACATCCTGGGCCCAGAATTCTTGCCAGTCAAGCCCATGAGGGCTGTGCTCATGTTTGGGTTTGGGGTGGCATTTGTCACCTCCTGCTCCCCCCAGAACCATCCTTGGCTTTGAGCACCTTGTGCAGGATGCTGAGGGCAGAGCACAGCTCTCAGCCCCAAGTTCTGCAGGAGCCATATGGGACTCTGGGAACTTGTGTTCAGAGTCCTGGGGTGGAGGATGGAGCCCTGCTACCCTTCTCAAGGATCACTGGCAGCTTTTACTCAAGAGCTGCAGTGCGGTAGCTACGGCCCTCAGCTGACTTTGCCTCCCTGTTTTGACCATGCAAAATGACAAATATCTGTGTTCTTTGCAGGCACCAAGGCATGCAAACAGGTACAAGTGATTGATGTGCACTACAGGGGCACCACTGTACATAAGCCATGTCCCAGGAGAAACCAGGTGAACAGCCTGTCATACCCCGTTGTTTTAACGTCATCCTGAAAGTGCCCACACACGTCACTCGGGGACACAGACCCCACTGTGGGAAACACAAGGCTGGAAGTTGAGCAGCAAGATGCACAGCCTTGTGATTTTCAAGTTTCTTGTATATTTAGCCCTTGACATCATGGGTTAGTCATCAGTCAAGTGCTGTAAAAATGTTCTGCTGCCTCACCCTGTTTTTCATACCTTGTCACTTACGTTAGAGTGCTCCAAAATTTTTGCTGTTCAACATAAATGGGAACAAAGTGAAAGTGCCCTGTTCCTTTTATCACAATTGATGCCTGCACTTGAACTTTGCCAGTATTTGTTTATGAAAACTGCTTGTTTTCCTCTCTGAAATGTTTTTGTCAGAGCAGCTCAATTCAACTTGTACTAGGGGAAGTCAGAAGAGGTTAGGATCCCTGAAAACTAGACAAAGGATAGATTAGACTGCTACATAGAATTACCCAGCTGGTAGCAAAATCAGACTGCTGCTGCAAAGTAGACATTTGGCTATTAATATTTAAAGAAATAATGCAAGAAGCCAAGCAATATTCAATTAAAGGCAAGTTATAAAATAACTGTCTTGAGCTCACTACACTTGTGATCTACCTGACTTAATTTTTTTTTTCAGAGTTTTCCCTCCTATTTAAGTGCTTTTAAAGCTATTTTAGGTCTGGGTTTTGCTACTCTGTAAAGTTCTTGCTTTTCAATAACTCTTGAGATAATTGGAAAAACAAAATTAAATTATTTGCGTCCTTTAGGGAAATGGGGAGGTTTCATGAGATTTGATTTGTATTTCTATAGCACACAGAAGGCCTAGTCAGAAGTCTTCAAGGAGAAAGCAAAACACATAAAGGCAGACTGCTTCCCATAAAGTAACCCAAACTGAAAGTATATATTTTCCTTCCCTAAAGTTGCTCTGTAGAAAATATCTTAAAAATTGGGTTGTTTGCTGGTACTTGTACCAAAAAAAGGAGCTTCTCAGCAGTGCAATAATTAGATTTTGTGCTGTGTCACCAGTACTGGATTTCTAAAAGGGACATCTGGGTTTTCACTGGTGACTGAATCTAGTGTCTAAGGATCTTGGTGTTTTCAGTCTGATGTGTGGTGTCTCTCAGTTCTGTAACTGCTTCATACTTGAATCTGCTGGCTCAGGCATGAGATTTATGGATCCAGTTTCTTCTTCCTTAGTTTGTCAGAACTGTGAAAGGAGCTGACTTTCAAACCTTGATTATAGTTAAATCTTTTTATTTCCTTACAGCTTAAAGATCTAAACATTTAAGAGGAGCACTGGCTTACCTCATCTGGGAGTCACAGCTTCACAGTGACAGGATGTCTTCAGCATAATGTTCTCAAGCTCGTGGAAGTTGGATCCACTTGGAATGGATTCACATTGTGTCTGTGTCTGCAGATGCAGGCTGGGTTTTTTTCTCTTCTGCTGGAGGGTGTTGAAAACTGTGGCTCTTGGTGAAGTGTTGTGATGTTACTGTGGACTTGTTCATAATCTGTAGTGATCTCTGCTCAGGAGATAGAAGAGAATACCAAAAGAAATTTCCTTCCATTCCGCTTAGGAACTTTGTCATTTTAACATGAATGAGTTTGGGCTTGTGCTTAGTGCTGCTGGATTATGCAGTTAGGATTCTGTTCTGGCTTCCTAAACAAGAGCAGCGAGTACCACATCACCATTCAGTGTGTGTGCAGCCTGCTCTGGTTCTGTGCTGTGTGCAGTCAGCAAGAAGGGTCAGGATTTAAATAATGAGGTCAGATCAGGCACCTGGATCTTGTTTGAAATCACAGGGTGAAAAGCTTCTAAAGCCTCTCAAACCTCTCAGTGGCTCCTCAGAAGACGAGACTGGTTGGCAGACCAGACCCTGAAAACTGATCAGTTATAGTGTACTCTTAAAATTTAATGAAATGTAATCCAAGGGTTTTATAATTGCATGTCTGGGTTTATGCATTTGATGTTGATTTCAGCAATTTTGCTTAGTACCTAATGAGGCTGAACTCTTTGCGTAACAGTGAACCTCCAACAAAAGATCTTAAGATTAAGAAATACTTGAAAAAGCAGGGAGGGAGAGACAGCAGTTGCAAAGATATCACCTAGTTTCTTGAAGCTCCTTGGGTTTTAAGTGTCCTTTGTGGTTCAAAGTAATCTTGGCTTCAGTTTGTTATGAAAATTTCCTCCTTGCTGATCTGCAGAATGGCTTGGGCAGTCTGTGGCAAGAGTGTAAGAGATTTCTGTGATCTGCAGCCAGAACACTGGGAGCATCAAACAGGCTCTTTAGCAAACATACTGCATAACAGCTTTTCAGAGGGATTTAGAGACGTCCATTTCTTCATCTGCTCCTCAGGCAGCATCCTAATCCCAAACCCAGCAGCCAGAGTGGGCTGCAATGGGCAAACACTTGGCACCAACTCTGGGAAGGCTGATCGGCCGTATGCTAGAAGCTGACATCCCATGGATCTGAGTGCTTGACATAACTCTTAATCTGTGTTAATGGAATTGCCTGCGTGGCCTTAGTTTTTTCATTGTGGAGTCAGCAAGGGGGATCTTTCAAGTCTATGGTGTTGGATATTTGCTCCCAAGGCTCCCACCCAGCTCCAAGGTGGGAACTGACTGGCTCAGCAGGTCAGTGTGCAGCTGATGCAGAAGGTGATAGCACTAAAGCAGCACTCTGAGGTGATTGTGTGTCCTCTCTCTTGCTTTCATGTGTCAGAATAGCTCTGGTTTCTCTCCTGGTCTGCGGCTTGAAAGGAATTGTCTGTCATGTAAATATTTTGGTATATGTATAACAAACTGTAAACACTGAGGTGTTTTGGTGTCTTGCAGTGTAAGGCACAATCTAGAAAGAGTGGCATTGGTTGGATAGGCAGCTTTCAGAAAGAGGAAGGTGTTTCTGCTGTAGCTTTTGCTGCTCCATCTATTTCTGTCATCATTTCTATTGCTAGAAGGGGACTGGCTGTACTTCAGAAAGGTTACAGTTGAAAGAAGTTACAAAGCAGCAGCGAGCAGGGTATAATCTCCTCCAAATAAGTACTTGATAAAGCATTTCAAGACATAAGTCTTCTTTAAAGAGTAAAGGAAAGTTCATTGGTATCCAGACAAAGACCCTTTGGCCATCTGGACTTGACTTACTGTTGTGTGCTCTTGCTGGTGGGTGAGAAGTGCTGTCTGAGCTGTGGAAATAAGGTGCTATGCAACACCTAAGCTCCTTTGACCTAATTCACTTGCTTTTTGCTGGAGCATAGATTAGCAGTGGCTTGCTGGTGCAAAAGTAAGCAGCAGTTAATTCTTGTAAGTCAAGTCCTGTATGACTGTGATTTGGGTAATGCCATCTTTGTGGAAAAAAGCAGGGCAAATTCCTCAAATGAAGTAATAAAAGAGTGGCAGGGGCGATCCTGGAGGCAAATACCGACAGGGCAGATAAGTTGTGTGTTCAGGTTTGGATGATGTGGCTGCTTCTGACTGCTGCTTTCCCTTTCTAAGTCATGGCTGAGCTCAGCTCAGCCAGAACAGGCTTTCTTGGAGGCCTTAACACATTCCACAGGATTCCAGATTGTTCTGCAAATGCTTTCTAAATGCTCTGTTAATTAAAGATTTCTCTAAGTCAGAATTAAGTTATTAAAATGTTCCAGGCATTTTCTAGAAGTCTTTTGAAAGCTGGCTGTACATTCCTTTCAAAGTTGGTCTACTGCCTGTTATGAGTTACAAAGTAATATTGTGCTGCTTGTGGGTTACAGATAAGTTCAAATAAACAAACGATTAGGGTTTTTTGCAGTGGTTTGCCTTTTTGTGAACTGACGCTGCAACTTGAGTCACTCTTTAGGATTTTGCAATTGTGTAGTTGCGGTTCTTTAGCAGTAATGGAAACAAATGTTTCATGTGCTTAGGAGGGCACTTCCAAAATCCCTGGCTGTGTCAGAGCAGGTAGTGCTGCATAAGACAACAGACTAACAGCCATCTGAAATGCTTTTGTTTTGTTTTGCAGAACCTGTGTCTGCTTCTAGAAGACTGGGTGATTAGAGACGATAGATTTTGTATCATGCAGAAAAATTGCACTGTGTGGCAAGTTTGCTCACCCAGCTATGGTGCTGCAAGTACTCAGTGTGCTGCTGAGGTGATCTGAAGGTGACAGGTGCCAAAGAAAGAGAAGCTGTGCTGTCCTGGGTCTGTCTCTGCTGAGCTCTTTGAGAAGAGATGGTTCTCTGCCACCAAAATAGTGGTTAGAGCCTCAAAGCCAAACCCTGTCCTGACTTCAGAAAAATGTACTGACATGGATTGAGTGCTGTTGTTCTGGGTTTTAATCAGGCTTTTAGTGTTTTAAAGGCGCACTGCAACCAGAAACATTCCATGTATCAAACTGAAATGGCTGTGTATTGGAGGGAAGTGGATTTCTGTAGCAGTAAAGTGGAGTTCTTAGCTTAATATACATGTTTGTAAGAGAGCTCTGGTTCTGCTTCCTTTACAAATCCAAGTTCTGCATAGATTATGTTCATGCTTTTTGCAGGTAGTTTGGAGGCGCTTCAGTGGAGTTGTCACCTTTTCCTGGCTAGTGTAGTTAACTTCTGCAGGAAGATGATAATCAGTGTCCCCTTGACTCAGCCAGTGTTAGGAAACCTTGACTGCTGGTTCCTGGATAGAGTCAGTGCACAGGTCAATGTCTTCCTGAGCTTGCAGTTGGCTTTGGCATTTTGCTGCTCAGTTCTATGAAGTTGCAAAAGGTTTAAAAAAAAAAAAAACCAAAACACAACAGAACCTTGTCAGTTTATGTTCCTTCTGCTGGGACCCATGAGCAGCTGTGAAAGAGCTGATAAAGTTGATATTCCAATTCTGACTAGAATTTGGAAGAGCATTTCAGGTTAGAACTTGGCCTGAAAACAAATGTGTGGTTATAGAGAGCCCCGTTGTCATGTATGTCATCCCAAAATCTTTTACAATAAGTGAAATGTTGATTGTTTTCTGTTTGCTCTGCAATGTTCTGGTGTATCAAAAGCTGTGTAATTACCTTTCCTTGTTAAAAGTTCAGCAGTGGGAATGGATGCCTGCGTCTATGTTTGCTGTGCAATTACTGTTAAGTAATGGCAGAGCCTGCTGAGGGGTCAGACAGCAAAAGCATTACTGGGAAACTGCATCTGTGCAGCACGAGGAAGCAGAGGACAAATCTTTAAGTGTCTTTTGTGTTCTGAAAGAAGGATGGGAGGCAGCTCTTACAAACTTTGCACTGAGATCGGAGTCTAAGCAGTGAAGGCAGTGAGTGCATTAATCCACGGCACTGAGAAAAATGTTTCTTTTCCTAAGATAACAAAGTTTGACAGGGCTGTTTATCTCCCTTAAGTTTCCCAGGAGGTATGAACGCAAAATACGTTGTGCTCAGCCTCTTCTATCACTGTGCTGGATAATTCCTTTGTAAAACGTCTTACCCAGAGAGGTCAGGTTTTTAGCACAAGCCTTGTTCCTCTGTTCCTGCTCTGTTTTTGAGAGTGTTTTGCAGGTGTGCCTGGTTTTTGAGAGGTGCTTTCTCCAGGGCAGCACAGGTACAATGAAGTTTAGAGCTGCTTGCACTGAAAAGACAGGGGCAGCATCATGGCTGTGTGAACAGCTGCTGCTCTCTGACCCACCAAACAACAATTATTGGGAAGATGGAGTTTTTGGGGAAGATTTACATAGTTTTTGGACCACTTCACTGCAATCTGGAGCACAAGTTGTGTGTTTGTTTAGATTTCCATTTGCAGTACATCACTCCCCCAGTGCTCTTGGTCTGGATCTGGCTGGTGGAGTGCCGTTAGTGATGCTGAGCTGTGCTCACAGGCCACAAAATTGTGCTCAACATTTGCTATTTAAATTGGACGTTTTTGCCTACTTGAATCACAAGTTGTTTAAGCTGGCTTTAGCCTTTACATTCAGGAGTGCCTGTGTGGGCCATAGGAGCAGCAGCTCAAGAACCTTTGCAGCAGGAAAATCCTGTCGCCTTGTTTGAGTGGCTCTCATTCAGAGGGAATGGAAGACCTGGGTCAAAACTGAGTTCCTGACTGATTTAAAATCCCTGCTCTCCTGTACTTCTTTTGAAGCAGTAAGCCACTATTTATTTGAGATGAAGTTTAAATTTAAAACCCACAACGTAAATTACTTGGGAAGGGATGTCATTTTGTGCACCCATAATGGTGATAAGCTAAATAAAACAATTGCAGGAAACTTATTTCTGGGGGAGAAGCCAAGGAAGGTATTTTAGCCATGGCACTTTTATGATAACTTCTGGAGCTTGCTCCTCTTACCAGAAAGATTATGGATGTTTGACTGGTACAATCAAAACCAGCTGGATTTGGGGAATTGTAAGGGGTTGTTTTTTAAAGCATTTTTATAAGAACCCAAGAAGTCCAATTAGTAGAATTCAATTCATGGGAGTTTAAAAATTAATGGTAACTTACCTTATGAAATATGGATCACTTGAGACTAAACTAAGAGCAGACATATGGTTTCAATTTTTTTTTTTCCTTTAAACACCAGCATGGTGCTAAGGCCAGACAACTTTATTTTCCTGATGCATTATAACCAGCTGCAGATGTTTTAGATGTTATCGCTTCTAAATGAGCTCTGACAAATGTCTCCTGGAAGCCAGCAGCTCTAAATATTACACACTCTGTATTCTGAGGAAATGTTGAAAATAAAGTTTTAGGAATTAAATGTTCAGTGTCTGAATCAAGAAAATTTACTTTCTGCCTTTCTCAGGGGGATTTGCTAGCTAAAAACATTCTTTTGTGAGACAGGCACAGATGTTAGTCAAAACAAACGTGGAGACTGGAACAAATATTGCCACAGATGATCTTGCATGGTGTTATTTACTGGCCCTCAACTGCTAATACTGCAAGGTGGACACTTGAAAAGGTACCTTGACATATAACTAAATGCTGACCTGGAATTTGTAACAGGTGTACAGCTATTAAGCATTAAGGCAAAAAAAATTTTTTGAAATATTTATTAAAACATATGGAAAGGTTGTGTTTTGTGCATCAGTGAGCAGGGCATGGCCCTCTGCTAGAGAAACTTTTGTGATATTTCACTTACTCCATTCAAAATTAGAGGAAATAATTTTAACTAAAGAATTTTTTTGTGCTTCTTGTATTTTCTGCATAGCTTTGAATCACCCAGAAGGACGTTTTCACATACATGTGGGATATAAAATGTTGCTGGCGTATCAGATCTGTGGCTTTGTGGGGGGAGAGGGACCATGTGAATATTGACATGGGAATTGCATCTGATGTCCTTGACTTGCAAAATTCAGACAGCTTGATTCATCACTGCATAAACCATTCACATTCATTTTTCCATACCCTGAGAGTGGGAAAATATCTGTGCTGTGCTGTAGACACCTCATTAACATGTGATTCCATATGCAGCTCTCAGAGTTCTCAGGTCAACACAAGAGAGGAAGGAGGTGTCCCGAGGGGACAGGCTGAGTGACTAAAGGCTGCAGGCTGAAAACTGGGTAGTAGAAATACCTCTTCAGGCAGGGATGTGCCAAACAGGCACTAGATCTGATAAGGCTTGTTCATATGTTAGCACTTCACCAAGTAGTGGTGGTCGTGATCGCTTGAAATTTTGTTGGGAGTCTTGCCAAAAATCTTTTATTAAGGCAAATGGGGATTGCTGAGGTGTTATTAATAACTTTTTCCTTTTTGTGTGTGTGAGAGCTGTTTTGGTAAAAAGGTATTTCAGAACATGGTATGTACTTATAATATATATATATAAAGTTAATGATGCATCTAGTTTGTACCACACAGGGTGACCAAAGGGAATCTCCCTGCCCGTCTCTAAAGAGCCTTGCTGCAGCTTTGGTCTGGTTTAAATATAAGCCAGCTTGTGCTCACTGGAATCCCTGGAGTCTGCCTGGCACTGGGGAGCAATTCCAAGAGCAGATTAGGGCTGGAAGCAGCAGTGGGTGAGTGCTTGGGACCTGCCTGCTTTGCTGGGAGGGACATGGCACAGTGCCCTGGGCGGGAGCCGAGCCCAGCAAATGCAGGTCTAATGATTTGGATTTCGCTATTTCACATTAGTGTTTAAAACTGCTTAGATGTAATCCCCCCAGCAAATCTCTCTATGCTCTGGGATGGTGAACATTCACTGCTGCATGCTGATTTTTAAGTATGAACTGGTTACACTGAATTCTTGTGCAGCTGAACAAAGGCTCTCTCTGGTGCCTGGCAAAGAAGAGAAGTTTTCATGTCTGATTCTGTTTGTACAGGAGCATAAAATGGGTCTTTGTATCGACATGCTATAACAAATGAAACATTCAGGCAGAGGTTTGGTTTGATACTTGCCAGTTGTGTGGTGGCTCTGGAAAATCATAGAATAAAATCCTTGGCAAGGAGGAGAACTTCTGCAGAGTTCAGAGTCCAGAGCTAATGGTTGCATATGTTGAGTTGGACATTTTTTCTTGGCTTACAAATTATTACTAAGAAAGTTTATACATTGAAGATTGATGCTCATAATATGAATCTTTTCGTAGTGGTTGCTCACCTGAGCCACAAAGAAGTTTCTTCCTCGAGGCACTCAGGATATTTCCACTATCTCTTGAGCTTGCTCTGGTTTCTTGCCATAACTTCAGGAAAAAATCTCAAAGATAGTATGTGCCCCTCAGCTGCAACTGTCTGAACATACTTATGATCAGAGGTCCTTTTTTTGAACTATGTACGGAGCCTGAATCTCTCACATTTCTGATTAAAAGACAAGCCACAGTTCATTTTCTGAAACATCAGTCAAAACACAAAGTATTTTTATGCAGCTCTCAGAAGATTGATCTGAATACTCTGAAATCCATAGAAACTATGAACTTTGGCTTGCATCTTCTTAAGGAAAAGAAAATGATCCTACCTTTGATGGAATCTAGCAGAAAGTTGGCTTCCATTTAACTTGAAGGAATTTGGGGTGATTTCTCAACTCTGTGGTCTAAGTGGAATATCTTGGCTTGTTGGAAACAACTGCTGCTTTTTAAAAATGCATTTAAAGGAATTTTGGAGGTTAAAGTATTTGATTTTCCCCATGTCACTCATCATGTACTGTAGTTTCTTCAGACTTTTCCCCTCTTGGAGGAAATGTTCAGCTTACTGCAGTGAGAGCTGCTGCAGAAAGTGTTCCAGACAGTCAGGAGAGTCCTTACAGAGGACAGGGGATTAAATGATGAAGGCTTTTATAACTACATGAGCATTGGGTTGGTTTTGTTATTTTTGTTTGTTGGGGTTTTTTTTAATGCAGTGGTCTTTCTGAAGCTTGCGAAGAAGGTTAAATAGAGCAGTGTTACTGTGGAGTTGTTTAATTGTCTTCTTCGGCTGTCACTGAGATTAAAATGTTAACACAGGCTTGATGCAGTTCTAGAAACTACAGCAAGTGCCTGTTTAAAGTTCTACGTAGAGAAAGTGGCTTAAATTGCAGCAACTAATTAGATTCAGCTGTTAGGAGATGTTAAAATAAGTGTACTAAGCAGACAAAAATGTGTGGAATTTCTCACCTACTAATAATTATTTATTGATTCCTTTAAGGCTGGCACTGAGGTTTCCCTTCTCTTTTGACAGAAGCAACTTTCTGCTTCAAAAGGTTTTCATCCTCTTTGGTTTGATAAGCCTGATCGTTAGGAGGAGGTGGAGATGGATACATGTTCCTGTATGAGGAAGTATGAAAGTGTGAATTTGAGTGGCAGAGATGGCAGGAAGAATAGTAAATTAATTGTTTGAATGTGCTCTGCTGCCTGAAAAATAAGGATCCAGTAACCAGTGCCTGTTAAGGAGGACTTTGACAGGGGTTGTCTCAGTAACACAGGCAATTTGATGATCTTGCCCCCATTTTCCAGTTTCCTTTCCCCTCCATTCTGCTGGTATGGCCCTGGATGGGGACTTACTGCGACCAGATCTATGACAGAAGCTGGATTTGAGACAAGAAAAAAGCCTTTAAACTGAGCTCTGCTTCCCAAGATGATGGGTGTAGAACAGCAGTGTAATTCAGCAAACTGTTTTTGCTCAGTTGTGTAGAGCAAAAACACTGTTGGTTTCACCTCTTCAAAGAATTTGCAAGGATTTAATTCAGACCATGGACAAAAATGTCAGGATTTATCAACCTAAGATTAGCTTTACTTGAAAGTACAGAGCAGCCTTGATTTTTGTTTTGTTATGCAAATTGGAAACTAATCCCACTAAATTGCATGTACTAAGAATCTTTCATTTTACTTTTTGGCAAGATTGACATCTCATCATTACAGTAAGTGTTATGGTCCTCCCTCCTGTTAATGTAATTTGTGAAAATCCAGTCCTACATAGGCTCCTCTGAGCAGTTCTCCTAAATGAGATTACTGAAACATAGACATTTATCTGAGCTTTTTGCTTTTATAATTCATGATAGCCAACTTCTCTGGCTTAGGCTTTTTGGGATGGTGAACATGTCTTGCCTCTTCACACAGTGGTAAATTTATGGAAATACATAAATATTTCCTAATCTGGGAGCATCATGTGGATACTTAAATCTTGAAGTCTCTTTGCTTACTTCAAGTTTCAAAAGCTGTTCTTAGAAATAAAAAAGACTAGCTCACTTTATGTGTGGCCTCTAGAGTGTTTTGTAACATGAGGCATGGGAAAATAGGTCTGGTTGAAGTCATCTATGAAGAAGTACTGAGAGAGAAGTGGCACTTTTCTCTGAGGTAGATACTGAGGAGGGGTGAAAGTGTTTCCTTGCTCTGTCTGCGTGGTGAAGTGAATTTAGATGCATCTGAAAGACCACTCTGGTTGGCAACTTGCTATGAAATACGAAGGCTGACTTTTAGTATGTGTTAGATATGAATTATGAAGTGATCTGGGTCCACATTCAGTGTGCATCTCTTAATAGCGTAAAATTATTCAAAGTTGACTTGTTTCCATGCATTAAATGTCTGGCATATTTATGATTCTCTTGCCTTTCTAGCAAAGGTGGTAACTTCCACATCTAACATTTAGCTTGTGTTTTGGGAAGGCACTTGCTTTTTTTTTTTTTTTCTCCATATTACCTTAAAATATGT
>VXBQ01004623.1:152053-187348 GCA_013400175.1 Phainopepla nitens | reverse complement strand
TTACCTTAAAATATGTAGCTTATCTCCCTGTCATCTTGCATGTGCTGACACCCAAAACTGGCACTGTATGTAATGGATTTGGGATTCAGACTAATGTTCCTGGGCAAAAAACACTTGTCATATAGCATCACGTTTCATGATCTCATGGAGAGACTGCTCACAGGATTAGGTGTGGCTGCCTGTGGTTTGGGCTAAATAATCTCCCTGCTTATTGCTGCTGGTTTTGGTAACTAGTGTGGTGCTTTTTTTTTTTTTTTGTCCCTGAAGCTTGACAACCATCCTTCCTGTTGCAGTCCCACCTTTATTTAAAAAGCCATCTTTCCTACCACAGCCTGTCTCATCCCTGAATCCTTACCCTGAGAGCAGCACTGCAGAGGGGATGTTTTCCATGAGAGGTTAGTTGATTAAATGCTATGACAAATTATTACAGCTATTTGAAAGCAGTTGCTGCTGTCTTTAATTTTACAGTGTCAAGTTACTCTGTCTTACTTAAGTGCCAGCACTCTCCAGCTGCCTTTTGCCGAGGTCACTGTACATGGCTCACCTGTAAACACCTTCTCTTCTCTGGGAGGGGAGAACAGATGTTTCTGCCTCCAGAAGATGCTCCAGGCATTTGCTGTAGGAGATGGTCAGCAGGCTGTCAGAAGCAATCTTTATGGGCAGGCTGGTCTTTCACAAGGAGATGTGTTTACAGAGCATGAAATGAACATTTTTGCACAGAGGCAAATAATTGCTTACAACAGAGGCTTTAGTAGCAGATTTGAAGCTTGAATGATCGTTAGTAAGGTCAGCTGGAGCACACACGATGTCCATCTCCTGAGCAAAGTCATTCAGGACTTTTTAGCTGGTGGTTTTTTTTTTTTTTTTTGTGCTGAAAGGTTTTAATGTTCATACCATGAGCTTGTCACTTTTAATAAAAACTTGTGATAGGCTGTGTTGCTACATCTGTATATGTAGTATAGTTTCTCCAAAATCATTCCTGAATGGAAAACTATTTTTAACTTGCAGGAAGAGAGGAAGGAAGCCCCATGCTCATTATCTCAGTCATGAATTATTATTTAATAGTATTCCAGCATTGGCAGGGTTTTAAGATTCTCTGCATGAAGTGTGTGTTGTCACATGAAAGGGATCTCTGTGAAAGCTTTTTGTGGTCAGGGGATGGGTCTGAAGGGCAACAGCTCTCAGGCAGTGCTAGCTGCCCCAAAATGCTCTGGTTAATGCTCTCACTCCTAAGGTCAGAGCTCTTTCTTGGGCAGTAATGAAAAATGGTTTCCGAAGAATGGCTATTGGCAAAATTAACCAGATTGATTCTTCACTTATGACACAGATCAAGACTTGAACTTCAGTCTTCTATGGTAATAAGACCAGTTCATCATCACTAATTGCATCTCTTTGTTCCCGGCAGTTTCTTCAGCCTCCTTCCTCTCCTCCAAGGTCACCTCCTCGCTCAACAGATGTGTAAGTCTGACAGAGCATTTAAAAACCACAGAGCTTGAAGGAGATGAAGTTTTTGTTAGAGCAGTTCTGTTTGATTGCAGTTCACCACGTCACAGAATTCAGGAGGTCTGACTGGTGTTAACTGTCAGTGCAGACAAACGTCAGAGCAGAGGGAGCCTCTCCGCTCTGCACAGCACAGTTGGAAATGCTTAAGGCTCAGAGTGCTCCATTTTCAAAACATCTGTGCTGCTTCAGGGAGGGAAAAAATTGCCAGTGTCACAAAGGCTGTTCTGAAAACCTCTTTAAAATGCTGTGTGTTACACCCATGATCTTCCCGTTGCTTTTCTGTAGGACATCATTCTCCAGAGGGCAGTGCCTCTTCTTCCTTCGTTCACATTGTGCAGAAGAGCATTAGCCAGAACCCCTTTCAGCAGAGTTATCCTTGTCTGTGCTGAAAGCCAGTGAACAGGGCTCTTAAAAGGAACATCCGAGCTTTGCCTGAATACTCCCAGAACAACTGTCCTTGAGTCCAGGGAACGCACGAAATCTAGGATACAAGTTGTGTCTCACTCCCTGCTCCCATTAAAAGGGAGGCTTTAAAATAGTTTATGCTACTCTGTACAGGGCTGAACAGAGATTCACCTTCAGAATTCCTCCAAAGAGATGAAGTGGAGCTCCCTGTGTGAGCTGAGCAGCCAACACTGTTTTGCCAGTGCTGTTTTTGCCATGAGGTGTTACACCATAAATTTTCAGAGGACTCGAGAGAGATGAACGCACAATGAATTAGTCAGGCGCTCTCTAACAGGACCTGCTAATAGCCTGCCCTCTCTGAAACAGTCCCAGCAGTGGGAACTTAATTCTTTTTCCCTGTTTAATGAGACTTGGTAGAACAAACACCTAAGCAAATCTGAGGAGTTTGTAGTTGTCATTCTCTGCTGCATCTCATGTATAACCATGCATTTTATTTCATTATTGATTTTTTTTTCCCCTTTTTGTCGATGCTTAAACAGTATTCTTTCAATATGAAGCAAGACTCATAAAAATACCAGATAAAACACATTAAGTCAAATTCTGGTATGAGAAGCTACAAAAACTGTATTTCAGAGAATGTCCTGCTGTACAGCAATTTTTCTCAGTCCCATGGAGCTTCATTATAGTGAGGTCAGACTATGCCGTAGAGAAGAGAATTTATATTTTATCATAGGGCTAACTTCTATGCTCTTGTAATGACCCTGAAGGACAGTAAATGCTCTAAATAATTCAGCTGCTTTGGAATTTAGTTCTGCTGTGTTATAGGAGCTAGAATAGATCTAGGAAAATAGAAAATATTGTGATATATTTTAATGTGATGCCTAAAGGGTGCTCATGAGGATGTTTGGCTGCTATAACTCTATCCAGGAAGTGGACACTGAAAATTTCAGGAATTCAGTGTTTTCAGTGTATTCTCAAGGGAAAGACCTTCCTTAAGATCCTCGTGGTGAAATGAAACTCCTGAAAGTTTAATTGCCTCTTGGCCCAGGATGGAATATATTAATTTCTCACATAGTTGAAAAGCCTCTTCCATAATTTCATGTGTGGTACTTCTAATTTCATGTCTTGGCCTTTTCTCCTTTGCAGCAGTGTGGAAAAGTGTGAGGGCTGTTTGTAATGCGTGCCCTTCCTTTTCTGTCCAGTCATCTCTGCCCTCATCAGCATCCATTATTTTGCATTTTTCTGCGTGTGATGTTTTTGTAAATATCTCAGGATGAAATTAGCTTTTTTCAAACAGCAGGACAGCGTTCCATACAATCATGATGATGGAACAGCTGCTGAACAGCTGCATAAAAAAATCGTTGAAGTCTTACATTTGTAAAGCTAATGTCTTCTTTACCCTTTGAATTGTATCCTAAATTTTTGATGCTTTTTTTCTGTGGCCAGGACTGCTTTTGAATTTTAATCCCATTCTCCAGTTAGCGACATCAGCAGATTTAACAAGCCTGTTTTCCATTCCAGTATTGAAATCGATAGATAATTTTACAGGGTCTAGAAAGATTCTGGCAAAGATTATTTTGACACATGACCTGAATGTTTGCATCAGAATGTGTAAGTCTTGATTAGATTTGAGTGAATTCCAATTTGGATATTAACAATAACAAGACTCAGTATGCTCAGTTTTACATCACTGAGTGACATCTCTCTTTTCTCTCCTGTCTGCCTGATTGTTACATGTCCTGCAAAGAAGCTGCTTGTTTCTTTCTTATTAACCCTGACACTGCTGTCGTTAGCAGCAGTTTGTCACTTTTTAGATGACATCCAAAAGTGATTTGTCACCTTTCAGACATATACAATGTTTTGGTGTCTGCCTCCCCAGCCCTGCGCTTCCTCAATTCCCCTGAAGTGTTCAGCATCTTTCAGTTATTGGAAATATTATCTGCCTTCCACAGGCAGCCTAACACTGTCAACCAGCTTCTTCCCAGACTCAATTAATTTGTTCTTCCAGCCTCTGTTTTCCCCTATTGCACCCAAACCAGGCTCAGTGGTCACTACTAGAGAGCATCTCTAGAAGGGACCAGTGGGTCTGGCCTCTAGATTCAGCATTCCAGTGGGGATTACTCGATCCTTTCCCGGCCTTGGGTCAGCCTCACCTCACCCCAGGGTGCAGGCATGGACAGCTGAGTCTTGGGGTGGCATAAAGATGTGTGATACTCACAATTTCACGCTGTGTTTGAGAGGCATGGAGCGAAGCCTTGTGAGCAGCTTGCTTGGGAGGGGAGTATGAAACTTGGGAGGTGTGATGAGATGATGCACATACGGTTCCCAGGAGCAGGAGTGCTGCAGGGAGCTCTGCCAGCACTTTCTTTGTGGAGGGAGGGCTGGGAAAAGGGTGCCAGACACTCTCCCTTGCTGGGTACATGTGCTTGGCACCTCAGCTTTAAACTGCTCAGAAGCCTCTAAACGTTGCTGTAAATGCAAGTTATTTTTTAAGGTGCCCAGAACTTGTCCATGGGATCACCTTCCCTGAGTGGTCCCTGGTGGGTTTTTTAGTCCATAACTGTGTGATACGGGTTCTCTGAGTCACTTTTGCCACTCATCAGTAGTGACCTGGTCATCTAGAAGAGGCTGACAACTGAATTTGGGATTTTTTGTGCAGCAGCTCTGATTTTTGACAAATTGGGATTTTTGTGCATTTGCTGGGTACAACACACTAGTTGTGTGAGCAACAGTTAAATAACTCACTGGGAAGAAGAACCCTGTTAAATGTTGCTTTTTAGTGCTGATGTTTTCAGTTTAACACAACACTGTCAAGAAACATCAAGTTTGCTAGGAAGGTGGTAAGAAATTCACTTTAAACTCATTAAACAGCTAAAAGGGAAATAGGAGTGTTCTGTTGATGAACTGTGGTTTTGCTGCATTGCTGCTAAGGAAAAGCTGTGCTGAGACTGATGCTGTTGGTGGGAGTCAGGCAGCAAACCTGTTTTTGAGCACCACCTGAGGTAACAGTAAAAGTTTATTGAAAACAACGATTTTATTTTTTTTTTTCCCCTAAACTAAAGCTGTCAGTGTGATTGTTGATTTCCCAGTGTCTGCAAGGCAAGTGAGCAGTGTCAGCACTGAAGGTACTGCCTGAAGAATGTGGAAAATAAAACAGAAAAATGCTTGTGGTTCTTTTTGCTTTATTGGAGTTAGCAGGAACTATTTGATTCAAGATGTGTGTAAGTGTTATGTAGGCAGGCTAATTGTTCTGGTAGCAGCAGATAAATGGGGGAAGAGTGCACTCTGAAAATATCTGTAGGCCTCTTGATGGCTTATGTTCTCCCCAAAATCCTTTTGGCTGGGTATTTGTTGTGTCACCTGTCTGCATTTCCAGGGATATTTTAGGGTTAAGCTGCAATCATGGTCTGCTGAGCAAGGTGAGCTGGCAGAGCATGTCTAAGGATCATTCCCTGTGTTGGTGGATGCTGTTCATAGATGTTCTGACATCCTCTGGTTTTGGCTTCTCCACAGATGACAGTCAGATTGTCCCTCCTCTCAAATATCTGGCTAGAGATACTTCATTAATTTTATGTGTAACTCCTAATGATGGGTGAAGGCTCAAGGAAAAAAAAACCCTAAAATACTGATTTTTTTTTTTTTTCTAGTAGGTTTCAAAATTCAGGGAAGAAACAGTTTCTAAGCATGATATGCAACTTGCTGTGGGAAGTGCTGTGCTGACATAAAACACATTCTCAGTACCTGGCACACAACAAAGTGGCAGCTACAGTTCTTATTCCAGTTTTTGAGTCATATCTGTCACATAGGTTTTGTATGGACTGAATATATTTTTCCATAGTGCTGAATGTTGGGTCTGTTTTTACCTTTTGGAGATTTCAGAAGAGCAGTATTAACCTTTCTGAAGCCAGTATTCTGTGCTTGCTGATAAGTCTTTGCCCCTCACCAGGCATCAAACCTTTCATAATGTGCCCTTGAATTTTGTTTGTGTAAGTTTGGCAGCAGCCCAATTTCCATGAGAAAAGGTAAATATCTGATCTACACTGTCAGCTGTTGCAGACTGCAGCAGCTCTGTCAGGCTTATGGATGCCTTATGGTGCTCTGCCTGCTTTTTTGGGCAAAATCCTGAGCATTTCTGTTTACTATTATGAACTATAACTGTTGGCAAGCTTTCAAACTGCCTCGCTCATCTTACCTCAGAAAACATGTTCTAGTGCAGTCTCGCTTGTGCCTTTATCACAAAGTGCAGGGTGTCCTGCTAGTATACTTTGCACATTGCTAAGTCCCCAAAATTAAGTGTTTTTCTCTTGGAATGTCTGTCTCTCTGGAAAGTACTTAGAATTCTTCTTTTGCATGTCTAGCAGGTAGATTTTGTCCTGTCCTTGCTTCAAAGATTATGGAAGCACCAGCAGCCTTATCTTTTTTATAATTTGATTTCTTTTTTTCTACCAGTTAGGCCAGTGTATACCAGGACTTATACCAGGGTTTCCCAAGAACCTAGCACCCAGTCAGGTGGATTCCACTGAGTGAAAGCACAAATTGCCATGTTTTATCATTCAAATAGTTATAAATGCTGTACATTTTTTCCTGTAAACTGAACAAAGTCAAATTTGCAGTCGCCGGCTCCACCTACGTGCAGCGCACCTGAGTTGTCATCTTGTATCAGCTGAGTGCTGGGAATTTCACCTCTGTGTAGTATTTCTGTGTTGAGGATATTCAGGATGCTCATTGTGATTTATTTTTAATGAGACTTCTCCTAATATTATACAGGGTTTGCTTCTATGCTTGTGTATAAAATATTTGGAAGTCGTGTTCGTCTGGGCAGTCCTTGATTGGCTTAACATTCCTATAATCTGATCTGGAGTTTATAGCTGGAGTACAGGGAATTCACCAAAACGATGGAATTAATAGGTTTTGTGTCCTGCATTTTTATTAAATCTTAATGCAGATTATTCAGCTTTTTTTGCCTATGCAACATTAACTGTAAGTCTTACTGGAAAGTCAGATTTCAGAAACAATGCTCCAAAGTTTGCCCTTGTAGGAAGCCGCTGCACCTTGTGGGCTGTTCAGCTGAGTTAAATGGAGTGTGGGTGTCTGCAGACACCTGCCAGGTTCTGCTTCAAATGGTCACTGCTCAAACCAGCTTGCTCCCTCCTGAGTGAGCATAAGGCTGTATTTAAGACAGCTTCAGCTAGCACTAGGTTCTGTGGAAAACAAAGTGCATCTCTCTGGGTTTCATGCCCGTAGCTTCTGCCAGGAGTTGCGGTCCAAAAGCAGCTCTTGGACATGTGATAAAACACCAAATGTACCCTGGTTCCTTGGGAGAGCTCATCCAGTTTTACGTTCCCAGCAAGCTGTAAAGCAGAAAGGGAAGATGGGAGGGGTGGGAAGTCTAATCTTATTTGGAGAGATTACTTACAGCAGTTTAGAGATTACTTTTGTCTACATCTTAATTTTGTGTGTTTGTTGTCCGAGCCCCTCCTGGCTGTTGCACCTCAGGCAAGGTGAGGAGCAGGTTGTCTCCATCTCAACCAGAGGCTAGCCCAGGGCATGACACATTCTTTGGGAATTTTATAGGATGTTGCTGTATCTTAGAGCAAGGTCAAAGAAATGTTCTTATTGCCTGAGGGGAAAACAAGGTGGTTTACCCCAGCTAAATGCCTGCAGGAGCTTATTCCACAGTGTTCAGCAGATTCCTGAGACAGGCTCAGTGTGGGAGGTGGAGCAGTTCTGTAGATGGAAGGGGCTGTAAACGTTTTAGTGAACAGAGAAGATGAGAAAGCTGTTGTGGGCAAATGAATTCTAAAACTAGGCCAGCTGGGGTTTTAACAGCTGAAAGGGAACTCTAAGACTGAAACTGCTGTGCTGTCACAAGATGTGCTTAAATTCAAGGAGGAACTCGCTGCTTGGTGCTCTGTGCTGACCTTGGAAGGTGCTGTGCCTCTGCAGGCCTGGCTGAATTAGTCAAACACTAAGTTCAGAACAGCAGACATCACAAAACTATAATATTATATCTAAAGGTAAGCAAAGAACAAAGTGTGAGGTGTTTAGCAGAGATAGGTGACTAAGCTGGATGTCATGTCACTGTCCTCAGCTGATGTCTGCAGACTTTAATCCACTGATGATCCAGGACTTTTTGTGAGATGATTTTTTTTTTTATGTGTGTGTGTGCTAAGAGGTTTTCAGCAATTGATTTGGAATAAAACTTGTTAACTGAGGGAATTTAAAGAGGGAGGGGGAGTTTCAGTTCGAGTAAGTTCTCTTCCAGCACTTGATACAAAAAACTTAGTGCATTAAAAAGCAGAGTCAGCTAAAAGCAGCAGGCTGTCCCATCCACTGAGGAGCTGGTGTTCTGCAAGGAACATTTTCTTTAATAGCTCTACAGCTCCCTAATGTCCCTGGGTGTTCTGCACAAAAGGCTCTGCTTTGTGCCTGTCTGCGCTGATCCCTGCAGCTGGTTCTGGTCCAGCTGTGGTTTCATTCTCTGACACAGGGTATGGACTGACCCAGGAGTGCCCACAATTATCTGGGGCTCTATTGCTGAAGTAACCAGACAGGATATTTCCATGCTCCAAAGCCTGGCCTCCTCAAAACCAGCAGAAATCTGAATTTCAGTATTACTTATGTTGCAGTTGGGAAAGAAAATGATGGCCAAGGTATAGCATTCTGCACAAAACGTTCAGGTCTGGTTCAAACCTGTTGCTTTGATGTGAGTCCCAGCAAGCTGTGAAGATGAACTTGGCTTTTTTTGTCTTTGAAAGCACTTAAAAATTCTGCATGATGTGGTGCCATTTAATTCTGCGCTGCTTTTTAATAGTTCCTGAAATGTTGAAGGTATGGATTATGTTAATGTACCTTTTAAATTTTTTATGGACTGAAATAGCTTCAAAAATTAACCTTTTGAAAACACTTGGGTAGATCACACAACAGGCTTTTAGCAGCCTTTTTTTCCAGTAGTGTGCTGCCTCTTGTTCCAGTAAATGAGGAGCTTTGATTGACTGAGGTTATGCTCAGCTTCCTGACCCAGGAGCAGCCTCCAGCTGATGCTGGTGATATTTTTATTTTTCATTAGCTCATCTAAAAGTCTCAGCTGTTTTCCTGCCAGTAAAAAGGATGGAGTCTGTTTGTGCTGCGTGAGTGCTGTACCAGTTTGTTGTTCAACACTTGGTAATAGAGCTCTGACAAACTGAAAAAAGAATTCTATTTCTTCATGGTGCAGTAGCACTTGCTATCTATTTATCTATGAAAGGGTTACTTACATTTAGTATGGATGGTCCCACCATCATTAAAACCTGAGTTTGCTGCAGTGGGAGGGAGGATTCCTCCTGTTTTCCAGGCTTCCCTCACATTTTGCTTCCTGAAACACCTCAGGTACTGTAGGTTTTGGAAGACTGGGAAGAATCTGCCTATGGATGTTTTCTCTTTCTGCTTTGCCATGTCGCAGAATGTGACAACTGGCTTGTTCCCAAGTGTGTGCTCTTGAGTGTTCCACTGAGTTCACCTCAGGTTGCAAGTTCCTTTAATAAATAGAGGAATGGTTCTTATTTGCTACTTTCCCTTTCCCTGTAGTTTTCCTTGAATTGTTTTGGTATCTTCAACATCTTGTTGTAGGATATAAGTGCAAGGCAGACTTGCTGAGGTGCTGGGATAAATGAAGAGGTCTGGAGTGAAGCAGATGCCCTGTTTGACACTGTCTCCAAAAACCAGGAGTCTGATTATAGCTCCTTGGTTTTAAAAAAAATAATAAATCAGCAAAACAAATGTTTGAAGAAGGTTTAAAATCTCTATAGCATCATGGTTAACATATATGCTTCAGCAAATCTTTTTTCCTCATGTGTAGAAAACTCTTGGCTTATTTCTCCATCCACACTTCTTTTTTTTTTTTTGGCTGCAGCCAGGCGCACTAAATAGTGATTAAACAAAAAATTAAAATTCCATTTTTGTGCATTTGGCGTTTGAACACTGATCAATTGCTTTGGCGGCGTGTTAAGTAACAGTGTGGTAGACAACAGAAGGGGCTTATTTACAGCAATCTGTCTAAATCCATTTTCAATGTATTGCTTAATATGCCTTTCTACTTTAGTTCATTTTCAGTTTTTAAAAAATGAAGGCTGGAAACAGGCAGGAGAACAGTTTAAGATATTGCTGGAGAAGTAATCACTCCTTAGTGGTAAACAACTTCCAGTTCTTAAGGAAAAGAAAATGTGCTTGAGCTGAAATAGAACTTATGGGCTTGTTGGGGGAGTTAATGGATGGAATTCAATGGCTGGTGCACTTACATAGCCTGACTAGATGATCATAATGAAGCCTTCACGCTTTAAAATGTGCTTTTTGCATGTTGTTTACAATTGACCATTAAAAAAACAGCGATATTTTTGCAAAATGGGAAGCTAATGCAGAGCAAAAGTGAAAACTGCTGACCTCTTTTATAGGGATAGAAATCCATGTCCATAATGTGAATTTACTTTAACCATGCATAATTGACAGCTCCAATGTTCAAACAATGGTCACTGGATTCCACAGATAAAATGCACATAACAGGGGGGAATATGGTGGAGGGTTTGGACAAAAATGTTCCACCTCCTGCTATGCAGGTAGAATTAATGAGAAATTAGGATGAGAGTGGAAATTAAGATGAAATACAGCATTACACCTATGACATAGCTCCCCATAAATGAGATGCTTGTTTAAGATTTAAAGCAAAAGTCAGTCCTAAGAAACTTGCTGTGTTTTGCAGATTGCTCTGTTACCATAGTCTAGAGCATTTGTTGAAGGAGTATCGTCAAGTTATGTAATTTGCATAATTGAGTCAAATCCCATGCAGCATCCCTGAAGGAAACCACTAAAAAAAGCAACATTCTGGTCCCTGTATGCTGTGTCTGGATTTCTAGAGCTCAGACATCTTTTCCAAAGAAGGAGGGGGAGCAAGAAGGAAGGAAAAGCACTTCCAAAATCACATCAATGTCAGCAACCTGCCCATTTTCCCAGTGAGAGGGACTTTGAGGACGTTTGTGCACATCCTTCCTCTGCCCGTGGTGGCATCGTGCCTGCAACCTTACACACAGCTCTGCTGATAGTGATGGCACAAGATAAGAACTGCAGTCGAGGAGGGGGAAGGCAAATGTTTTACGGTTCACATTGACTTTTTTCGGTGGTCTGCTGAAATTAGGTTGGTGTTGAAAGTGTGGTTCTTAACCAGAAATACGATGCTGATCAGGCTGCTGCAGCTACATCTTCCCTCCAGGGCTGTATGGATGGTGAGGGCTGGCAAGGTCACTGAGGCAAAGACACTGATAGTCCTTTTCTAGCACTGAAAGTCGCTTCAAAATTAATGTTCAGGCACTGTTGACAGAACTTGTCAGTGACTCACAGCCGACTTTTCAGTTACGGTGTTTTAACAGCCACCTGCAAAACCAGTGTAAGCACTGTATGTTTGCTTGCAAGGGCTACAGTAAGAAATATTCTAACCTCTTAACATTTACCCAAGCTGAATTAAATGTAGTGGAGGACTCCAGTGTTGGATGAACTAAGGTAACTTTTCTGCCCAAGACCAGAAAAAGCTCCAGAATGCAGCATGTCTGCCGTGACCTGGAACTGCGTCTGCCCTTCAGGACTCCAAAAGCCACGTGGAGGCTTTTGTTGATCCAACTGAGGTTCATGTTGTGCTTGTCCTGTGTGAATCTCTTTTGGTGTTTAGCTGTACAGGGCAGAAAAACCATGAGCACTGCAGGCAGAGGAGCTGATAATGACTCACCCTGCAAAGTCCTCATTTCCTTTTGTCGATGCCAAGATGAAGAAGTGTTGATCCTTGTAAGTCTCCAAGACTGAGAGCGGTACAGAGCCTGTTCCCAGGACTTCAGGATCGATAACTCTTACTCTGTGTACCTCTGAAGTCCCACGCTGCAGTTCAGAGAGGTCTGAATAACTCATGTGTGTGCTTCATAGTTTTCCCTCTTGCTTAATTTAAAGTTTACAAATTACTGACATGTGTGGCCCTGACAGGGTTAGCTTAACCCTGCTCACAGATGCTTTTGTGTGTAAATTTATCTGGGACTGAGAGAAATACATCTATATGCTTGACTTTTTCTGTCCATCTGCCTGATTGGTGCTGTGTGTAATGCAGTGGCAGTCTCTGTGATTTTTTTTTTTTTTTTTTTGTTTTTCTTTATTTTAACAGCCCTGGAGGATGGTGTGCTGCTGCCTGCTTTCCCTCTGTCTCAGGGTTTAAATTGCTTGCATTAGGTTTGTTGCTTGCTCTGAGGATGTTTACGTGCACATTGGTGACCCCTCTGAAGAATGGCTTGAAGCTGTGCAGAAAATTTACTTCCCTGTACACATTATCCTACAGTGAGTGCACAAACACAGTGATCACTGCAGCCCGGAGCCTGGCAGTGCACACACTGAGCAGGGATGGCTGCAAGTGCTTTTTCAGGGCTTTTAGGCTGCTGCTGTGGAGGCACAGCTGTGTAATGGTGAGAGATGCCCCTCCTGAACCAGCCTGGTGGCATGGCTTCCCTCAGAGGGTGCTGGAGATGGGAATCCAAAGGTGTGAATCCTTTGGGGTGCATTTCAGACGTCTCTCCTGTCTCCTGGGAGCTGTTGTGGAGGACAGCTCCAGATCCAGCCTGTGAGTGTGTTTCAGAAGGAATGAGTCGTGGTTGTATCCCAGCTGGCAGCTCAGCCCCACGCTGCCGCTCGCTCGCCCCCGCCGCGGGGTGGGGGTGAGAACTGGCAGAGCAGAAGTGAGAAAACTCATGGGTTGAGATAAAGAGTTTAAAAAGTAAAGCAAAAACCCCGCAAAGCAAAACAAACCAGGGAATCCGTTCCCCGCTTACCATGGGCAGGCAGGTGCTCAGCCTTCCCCAGGAAAGCAGGAAAGATAAATGTCATCACTCCAAAAAACTCTGCTTCCTCCTCCTTCCCCCAGCTTTATGTACTGAGCATGAGACCACACGGCCTGGGATGTCCCTGGGGTCAGCTGTCCTGGCTGTGTCCCCTCCCAGCACTGCCACCTTCCTCTCTGAGGGCGAAGCAAGAAGGCCTTGGCTCTGGGTAAGCCCTGTCCAGCAGCAATAAAAACATCCCTGTTTTATCAACACTTCCAGCACAAAGCCAAGGCACAGCCCCATGCCAGCTCCTGTGAAGAAAACGAACTCTACCCCAGCCAAAAGCAGCACAGAGAGCAGTCCCCATGGGTACCTGCAACAATGGACAGATGTTTTCAGAGGGAAGGGAGGTGCCTCTGCAATTCTAGTTTAAGTTGCCCAAGTCCCAGAAAGAGATGGGATTTAAGCACACTTAGCAATGCTCTGTTAGACAGATTAGATGTCTTGTTTGCTGGTGGGTCTCAGTTTTCCTCTTTTTCTCCAGGTTGCCTGAATTCCCTGCTCACTTTATGCGGGTTTGACTTGGGGTGCTGGGTTCCCACAAGAGCAGAGGGTGTTGTGAGGTTCAGAGCTGCACTGTGTATTCTTCCTTCTGGATCCAGTCCCTGGACACTCTGGCCACGCTCTCCTCTGCAGTGGTGGGTGGGGTTTCCAGAGCAACTGCTTTTAAAGGATTTTCACATGTTTAATCCCAGCAACTGGCAGGAGAGCCAGTGGCATTGTCAGTGATTCTCCTGGTGTGTGCATTCAGTCCAGAACACTATAAGCAAGAGACAAGAGACCTAAAATATAGGGATTTCAGTCCTGCCAATTGTTCCTGTGCCCATTATGATTCTTGTGCAGAAGGCTGGTCCTCAGAAAGTTGGCAAAACTCTCCTTGCAAGGAGATGCTCTGGTCTGTGAGAGCTTTCCAGGACTTCTCCTGGCAGAGGAGTATCCTGGAGAGGAGACTGGTCAGTGAGCTGGCCTGGCAGAGAATTTTTCTTGCAAAACAGAGGCAGAAATTTCACAGGATGGTAGTGTGCTCTGGTGTGGGTTTTGTAGTGGGAATGATTAGAAGGGGTGGCATTATCACCAGGTAGGAATTTGCAGGAGAACAGTGGTGTTTAATGGGACAGTTGGAAAGGCACAAGGCAGGTTAAGCAAATTAGCTTGATATTTATGTTTGGTGAGTTCAGGTGAGCCCTTCCATGATTGGAGTGTGTGGTTTTTCACCAGCTCAGCTGCTCTGGGGCTGCACTTGCCTTCTCCTGCATGATGTGAATCAATAAGGCTTTTGCAGTGCCTCTCAACCTGTGCAGCCAGAGGTGAGCTGGAGACATTGGATTACTGGGGATCTTCATTTGCTGACTTGTTTTCAAAGCACCTGTGGCTTTTGAATTTCAGGAAGAACATAATGAAATAGAATCTCTAATTGGGTTCAGCAGCAGGAGTCTTAATAAATGACCTTTTAAATCTTATTTTGATTTTATTCAGGTGTGGTAGCATCTCATTAATAGTGATCCTGCAATAGGTCTCCCATTACATCCTATTTAATTAACAAAAAGGCTATAAGATGTATTGGATGTTTTCAAAAGGAAACTGGCAGTTTTTAATAGATTCTCTGATTAAAAAATACTGTTCTGCATACGTGATGGTGCCCTGGAAAAATATCACTTAACTGCCACAGATAAAGTTCTGAGACAAGCAAAACTCACGCCCTCCCTCACCCCTTTCAGGCTAAAAGCCACTTGCTTGTGCTGATCCTGCCTTAAGGGAGATGTTTGATTTCCTCTTACAGGAAGAGGAGGGTGCTGAGAAAAGGTTTGATTTGTTGTGTATTCATTATATATCCAATTTTTTTGTTTAAAAGGCATCATACGTGAGGCAAAAGAAAGACCCTTACTTTGCTGATGGACAGAGGAAAAAGGACTGGCATAACAAAGAAGCCATAAGGAGGGACTCTGAGCGTGTAGGTATGTAAGATTGCTATAAAATTGTTGTAATGCAGATTGTAACTCTGATTTTATTTGGTAGGCTGAGTGTAGAACAGCATGTTCAACTTCACGGTCAAGGTGATGTTCTTGCATGATGTAGCATTAAAGCCAGTTCATCTGATAATCTTTTAACTGTGTTCATCCCAATTAAATTCCTTTTTCCTCAACTCCACAATAACTATTTTGAGGTGCAGATAAATCACTTAAATCTTGGTAGTTTTATGACAGGCAGAAAAAAAAATAAACTTACTCTCTTCCCTCCATCCATCCCCCCCACCCCAAAAAAAAAAAAGCATGCATGTACCTCACCCAAAAATGGGAGATCCAGAAAGGAAGAATAAAAAAAATGTTCTGGACTATAACATTGATGCAAGTCCATTCCATAATTCTAGAGTTTGTCTTGCATTGCAAATAAGGCCCATTTTTAATGTCACAGCTTTACACTGATGTGTTTGCAAGGGCTCTGCCCCTCAGTGCAAGAGCACAAATCCATCTGTGCCGAGAATTCCAAGAGTGTTGCGATATTCAAACTGCATGGATTCTTCCCACTGTGAAACAAAAGGCATTCTGTACATCCTCCACAGCACTGCCAAAACCCCTTCATCTGTTTCTGGTGTTGGAAGGAAGACTTTTACCTTCGATTTGCACAGCTGAGTGGTTTGTAGCAAAACTGCTTATCAGATAAAATTGTTAAATTGATGTGGTTGACCTGGTGCTAAATACGACACAGAGCACAAAACGAATAAAGTAATGTTCAAAGGGCTGTAAGATGCTCTTTTTCTTGCTATATGGATTTGTTTCTGGCCTGTTAAGCACTAATTAGCAGCAGTGATCTGTATTTACTTTCTGCCTATCCACAGGAAATGGAGAACAGGGAAAACCTTACCCAATGACTGATGCAGAGCGAGTGGACCAGGCATACAGGGAAAATGGCTTTAATATCTTTGTGAGTGATAAAATTTCTCTGAATCGTTCCCTTCCAGACATCAGGCATCCAAAGTGAGTATACAGTTTGCATTTCTACAAGTGCAGGTTTGCAAGCCCTAAGTTACCACTTCTACAGGAATGTGTTCTTTTTTATTATGGACTCTTGCACCTTTGTTCAAAAAATACAATCCTTGCACAGCTGGGTCCTGGTCTTTCCTTAATAAAGGATGGTATAAAGTCATTTCACTGAGAAATAAAAGAGATCTAATCTGGGGGAAAAAAATCATTTCTTGATTTCAAAAGACTTAAAATTACCACAGACTTGCAACCCTGCTCAGAAGAAATCTTTAGTATAACCCAGAGGTTCCAGTTCTTACGTGGGCCACTAGCTGGAAATGGCCCTGGAATGTTCAGGAGCAGAAAAAGATGTGAGTAGCTTCACTCAGTTGTGTATGAAGAGTTTTACCAGGTTTATGGATTATTTTTGTGGACATCTTCCTCATAAAAGCAGCCTCATCAGGGTTTACAAGTAGAAACAAGTTCCAATTGAATTCTGACTTTAGAGTTCATCTGGTTTTGGACATTATGCTGTAGGACGGTGTTGAACTGGATTTTGGTCAAGCCAGAAGTTTTTCTCTAGGAAAAGTGCATCAGTTAGGACTTGGCCCTTGTTTATACAAAGCTGAGAGGTTTTTAAATACTGTTTGTGAGGTTCTTAATCTGAAAGCATTGTTAGACATTTGAATCTAACATTCTTTTGTGTAAAGCTATGTTTATCACAATTTAGTAAATCTGAATTCAACATCTACTTTATTCATGGGATACAGGTTCCAGAAGTCAGGTTTTATAATTTGTTAGCTGCACAATTCAGATATTACCTCTTCAGCTGTCAGAGCAAACTAATCAAATACACTGGCTTGACACCCTTTCTCAATATAAACACATAAAACAAAGTAGTGAGTGTAGCTCCATAAATATTTTAGGCATGCAGCTGAAATGTTTAAATGTAGAGATAAATCAAGTAACTGAAGATGTTTGTGGATCAGCCCATGCCCAAATTTTAGGAAATACAGTTTGAGTTTACTAAGTTCCACCTGGCTTCTATTACAGGGTCTGCCTTGGGCTCTGGAAACTTAAACATCAGACAATGCCAGTATTTCGTTATCTGAGGGTTTAATGTGTTACCTCACATGCTGCAGTGATTCCTGAAATTGCCAACTCAGTGTTGCTAATTCTGCTGTTTAAACTTTTTTTTTAAAATGTGACACTTCTAACTCCAGCCCCAGATAAAATTAATAAGTGAAGTGTCTGGGACACCAACAACTTAAGCTGTGATTAATGGTGCGGCTGCAGAGGTTTGCTTGTTGCTTGACACATCCTCTCCCCCAGCACAGCAAACTAATTGTGGGGGCCTCGAGAAATGGATAAACAGCCTAATTGGGTGCTTAATGGGTGCTGGGATTAGCTGGGCAGGAAGCAGGGTTACCCATAGTGGGGATGTGCACTGAAGGAATTCACCACTGGAAAGATCTGCTGTGCCTTCTCCGTGCCCATTGAGAAAGATACACATTAAATGGTATGGTTTGTGTTACTGGAGAGGTTGATGAGGGCAGTTTATGAAAAAGTTAGGCTGAGATCTAGTCATAAAGTCACAAGTCCATAAAGAGTATTCCAGAAAGAAGGGAGCTGTGTGTTAGAGCCTCTTACATGCAGTGAGATAATAGAGGGTTTGGAGACATGCCCACAGACAGCAGGGAGTGTGAGAAGGTATTCTGGGGAAAAATGCATCATCTGCCTTGCCCTAAGCTTTGGGGCCACAACTGGGCTTCTCCCCAACACCTGCCCTGGGTGGGGAAGGGCAGAGAAGCAGCTGATGTGTGAGATGGTTTGTGTGGACTTCAATATACCAAATAGTGTGTCACCTCTGCTTTCTGTTGATTGTGGGGCTCAGGGAGTTGGGGCACAGCATGTACTGGATCTGCCTGGTGCACACATACAATTGTTTGTTTCAACAGTCATGTCTTCCCCTGATAACATTTCCTTTAAGTGCCTCTAGGGTTTTTAATATTAAATACTAATTTTGCAGGTCTTGTAAAGCAATTGTAGATACAGTAGCTGGAGGGAAGCAATTTCTCTCCACGCTTAATGGTTAAATTTAATAGCTAAAGTTTCCCACTTGTTAAAGTTAGTCAGAAAATGAGAATTCCAGTTTAAGAAGAGTTAGAAGCAATTCAAGGGCTCTTGCTTCATATTGGAACAGAACTGCAGCTAGTAGCAGTTGGAAGAAGGTTAGGATGGTAATGCCAGGGGCTGGATGAAAGCAATCCTTGCAGCTTCAGTTTGCATCTTGCATCTGTGCAATGCAGCCACAGCCTGCAGGCTCTTGGCAGCACCCCAGAACAATTCAATACACCCAGAATAAGTTACTGTCCTCTCACACAGGCACCAGAGTAACTTCCTGTAGGCACAGATGTATTAAGCTTGTATAACATAGGTGCATCCTTCTCCGTGCCCTGGGAAAGGTACCAGGAAAAAGCTGCTGCTGCTACCAGAGCTGCTTTCATTCCTGTCTGCCCTTCTGGGGGCCAGGGGCAGGAATTACTGCCTGTGTGCATGGAACTGTGCACAGAGTGACAGCCTGGCAGGGCACAGCCTGCACAGCAGCTTGGGGGCTGTGCAGGGGACAGGGAGCAGCGTGGGACCTCCCTGCCCTGCTCCTGGGCACAGGGCAGCCTGTACCCTCCACACACCTCCATTCACACAGCTACCACTGGTTTGTTCTGGACACAGGAGGCTCCAGGGATGGAATAGATTTTTGACCCCTACTGAAGAGCTGCTGGGTGTTTGTTAACTACATTGGGTCGCTCTGTGGCCTTAGAGGTTACCTGTTTAACAAGGTGTAAAGTTCACTTATGGCCACACCTGCAGGAAAGTAAACACTGCACTTCATACTGCAGAATTTTATTTATGAAACTACCTTGAAACCAACGCAACAAGGCCAGAGTTCATTACCCCTGTTTCAAAATTAAGAAAATTAATGCACTCTGCATCATTTTGAGGAGTAAAGAACAAACTTAAGTTGCTTGCTGGTAATTAATATGGAAGTGCTGGTGTGTCTGGTGTGTTCTGGCAGCACCTTTTGACTTGCTCTGTCTGTGTCCAGCTGCAAGAACAAGCTGTACCTGGAGAAGCTCCCAAACACCAGTGTGATAATCCCATTCCACAACGAAGGATGGTCCTCCCTGCTGCGGACAGTGCACAGCGTCCTGAACCGCTCCCCGCCCGAGCTGGTGGCAGAGATCGTGCTGGTGGATGACTTCAGTGACAGAGGTGGGATGGTTTGTATGTGACAGCCCCACCAGGCTGCCCTACCTAAGGGATCAGAGCTCTTGCAAATATGTGTATAATGACCTGAGGTTTTTTACTTGCCAGCAGCAGAGCTCAGGGGAATCTTGTTCTGGTACATTTGAAAGCAGAGAATTCGTGTTCCATATTCAGGGTGCGCTGGTTTAGCTGCTGCTGACATGGACTGTCCTGTGTTCTGGGCAATATGAAAAGCCAGGGAAGATAGTTTTAATATTCAGCTAAAGGCCTGTGTAGCCCTTAACATAATGTTGAATGTTGACTCTTGAAATAAGAAAAAAAAACAAGAGACAGGAATAGCTCATTCCTTACATTCTGCGGGGTTTTTTTCTTTCTTTCTTGATGCAGAACATGTAAAAGCATCATTGATAAAAGATTTCCACCTGAGACTGCCTATGATTTGGCTTGCCTTTCTCATGAATTTTGTGCTCCTGAACAGTAAATATGCAGCATCCAAATCTTTTCTCTGTCTTGCTGGGAACTTCCCTCAGTATTTTGTACTGCCCTGCCTGGAGTAGTCACTTTGGGCTGGGTTGAAGTGCTGTCTGCAGAGCTGTGGAGTCCCTGGCACCACACATCACCATGAATGGAACAGCCACTTGTCACTGCAGCAGCAATGTGTGCATGTAGTTGCTGAGATCTTTTTCTCTGAGCCATTTAAATGGTGCCTGATGCAAATCAAGCTATGCTTTGCCTTGTGTTTTGCACCCTTGCTGAGTGTAAAAGGCAAGTGAAGGAGGAATCCATGCCTCTGTTATGTAGACATTGCATGGGTGGAGAAATCCTATGGAAAGTCCTCTGACTGGTGTTGAGGAGGGCACAGTGACTTTGAGGGGTTGTGGTCAGATCTAGTAACTCTGTTTTCTTCTTTAAAGTTACTAAGATATTTAACTTTATGAGCTGCAGAGTTCAAGCCACTGGTATTACTCAAGTGAGGCAGAAGAGCTTTCTGGACAGATCCTAAAGGATACATCTCCAGTAGCCTGACATAAAGGAAGCTCCTAAATGAGCTTGGAAACAAGCTTGTGAATATTTAGTGTTCTGACCTATGCTGGCTTCCAGCTACCCAACAGCCATAGCACTTGGTCTAAGTTCTCTCATCAGTTTGCAAGCAAGGCGTGCTGCATTGAACAAATCAATGTTACATGAAATAAGTACTTTAGAGGATTTTCAGGCTAAGGTGAGGAGAAGGAAAACCCACCCTCTTGACAAGGTCTTTTTATTGCTACTCAGTCTAGAAGCAAATTAGACAAGCTCATGCTGTAACCACAAGTGAATTGTACAAATGGGTTTCTTTTCAGAGAAGTGGAAGTAATGAAATCTAGTTTCCTGTGGATCTGTTTTCCTTGTTCTTTAGATGTGCCCTAACCAGGTGAGAGAGAGTCCTCCTGGCTCCACCCCTGCTCCTCAATCTGCACCTGTGCTGTTTGTCCAGCTTGCTCTTCTCTGTTCCACCTGCCTCTCATAAGACAAAAACTCTTCTCCCTTGGTCATCCATCTTTCATGCAAAGGTTTCAAGAAGTAGCTGGGATTCATTTGTGTACAGCTTCTGTTTATAAATGCATATAAAAGACTCCAGGTGCTGGACAGTGAGCTAAATTGTCAAGGGAGGAGAATAACACTCATGCAAAGAGTGTGTTAACAAAAAACTGGATGTGGTGGTTCTCTTTAGGGAGGATTTTTCTTGTTTGGGTTTTTTTTAAACCAGTATTTTCCTGCTAGCACAGTTGATTTCTGCACACTGGGACAATTGCTGGTTAGGATGGAACACCTTTCCTTCAGTACTGTCAGTTCTGCATCTGCACTTTTCTTCCTTAACCACACTGGGGTTGGCTTCCACATCCCTCAATGGGCTGAAACAGATCCTTAGTCTTAGGGGGCTCTTAAATCCTAATCACATGATCTTGACTTCAAAGGCTGATGGTTACAAATTTCTGGTCGTAATTTATCCATTGTTTAAAAAAAAAAAAAAACCAAAAACAAGAAAAAAAAAATCCCAAAACCTAAAGACAAACACTTCAACTCAGTAACTGAGAATTGATAGTTTAATGCAAGCAGGAGCAGAAGTTCCAGGAAAACTTTTACTTATATGAAAAGAGCACATTTTTGGATTTGGACTGTTAGGCAACTGCTCTGTTTATCTGTTTCTTATGATTAAATTGGGCAGATAATAAGAACTCTGTGTCCAAGCTGATGATCATCACAGCTGTGCCACAGAACTGGAGAGCAGTAAAAAGAACGAGAAGAAATTTCTTGATTTTTCTTTGCAAATCATAAATGATTGGTCCTCTGCATTGTCTGCAAAGTATTCTGTATTGTCCTCAAGAATTCTGTGCCTCTGTTTGAAATAATAGTCCCCTAAATTTGTAGCAGCATCTTTCTTTCAAAGTTACAGAATCACTGTTGGATGTAGTGACAGTAGAGGCCACATCTGAGATCAGAGGGGCATAGTATGAACAGTAAATGTCATCTCCTTCCCTGAAGAGATCAGTAAATAGTCTCCATAAACTCCAATGAAAAGCCAGAGATGGAAAGGATAATCACTCAATAAAAATCCATTATTAATTTTTTTTATCAAGATGTTACTCTGACAGGATAAAACCCTGCATATCTCTGCTGTATCTCCTGCTGGCCTTTCACTTGAGGGTTGTCTAAACAGATGTCCAGAACTTTAATAACTCTTTACAGAATAGCCTTCAATAGCTTGACCTTCCCTGGCAAGGAGACTCTCTCTCTCCTCTGCCAGCATTTCTTGTGTGCTGACCTGTGCTGGGGTTAAATGTGCTGGGGTTTGCCAGCTGCCCTTGAGGTGCTGGAATGTTTCTCTCTCGTTCTGCTGTTACACTGGTTTCTGGGAATGGTGATATTGGTGCTGATCCATCAGCCTCTTTCATACATGGAGAACCTTTGCTGCACATGAACAGAAGAGGACCTTGGTAATAATAGAAATAGTAAGTGTGGAAACCTGGCTACTGCAAACAGTGTTTTTCCTGACAGATGTTATTTTCACATGTTTTTCATCTGGTCTTAAGCTTGAGTGTAAGGAATTTTTGGTGTGTCTACGAAGAGGGCTGAGAAGTTGGCTAACAGAGTGACAGGAGAGTGAAGACAGATTTCTGGGTTAGTTGGTGGCTGCTGTCGTGTGCAGCAAACCTGAGGGGCAGCTGTGGCCGTGTGTTATTGGAGCTCCTGGACAGATGAATCATCATCTGGAAGTGTCAGCAGCCATTTATTTCTTAATTTGTTTGAAAGAGACAACTCTGTGACCTTTAGCAATAAACATTTTTCATCCAAAAAAATGCTGTCCTGATGACAGCAAATCTTAACAGGGAGCAGCAAAAGCTTTACGAGTCATGTTTTTTAAATGTTTCCTTTGCTTTGTACTTGGAAAGTCAAAAAGTGCTGGAACAACTTGCTGTCTGGAATGGCTTGGGTGTTTTTTTTTTTTGTATGCCTGCAGTATAATGCAAGTGGTCCAAATCTAAAAAAAGGCTAGAGCCTTACCTCACCCAGATTTTGTGCAGGATTCTGTCAGCTGGAGTGCTGTGGGAAAGGCTCCCTGTCAGTGTGATGGTTCCATCCCCTTGGCCCTGAGCTGCAGATGTGTTGTCACCTCCAGCAGCTCCTTCCTGACACTTAAATCTTCCTCTGTGGGGATTCCCTCAGTAGGTTGGGTTGATTTAAAAGGAGTTGCTTTCCATCATGTGCCATTGGTCACGGCAGAGTGAATATTGCAGGGCTATTTTTTACTTTCTCTACTGGTAGTCTCTGCTGTCAGTGTAGCATTGCATTAAGACTGCTGTAATGCTTTTTTCCCCCACAAACTTGATTGAGAGTGATGTAAGAACTTCTTCCCCTGTTCAAAACATTTGTAGGGATTTTCTGTGCAGAAGAAAATAGGTTATATTGAAGAGAGAGACACCAATTCAGGAAACTATTGTTGGAGAATCAGAATTAACCTGCCCAGCATTGGCTGCTTCTTCCTGCATGGTACAGAGAACTGCTAGAGAGCCACAGACTGACTCCATGGGTTTGATGAACCTCAGCTGTTGCAGGGTGGTCCAAAATAATGCCTGCTCTTCTGGATAAGCAGAAATTAGAATGCAACACATGTGAATTGCCACTCTAGAATTCCTGATCATAAAAACTCCTAGATGTGGCAGTCTTGTGTGGATTTGTGGCTTCACTTTTAATTTCAACAGCTATTCTTTAGGTCTGATAGGTTAAATTAAACCTTTTCATATGCTGCTTGCAGGGTACTAATTGCATCCCTCCAAGCCTGTTGTTAACAGAATGGCCCTAAGTAAACTAAAATGTTTTCTCCATGTATATCAGTTTTCTCCTGGGGACTGTCATGTGAAATTTGTTTGCTTTTTGAATATCTAATTACCATGCTGCTGAGTGGGAATTTGGTTCTATTCAATCACAGAAATGGGAGGGGGAGAACTGAAATGGAATTGCAGATCTGTTTGTAACAGTGCAGGTTTTTCTATCAGCTCTGTTGGCATTTTGTTATTGATAGCTGGCAACAAGCAGCAGGCAGGCAGTTCATGGTTCTTCAGGGTCTGCTTCAGTCCCTGGGCCTGCAGCCTGAATTGCTGTGGTGAGAAATGGAGCTGTTCAGCTCTAGTGTCTGTCTTCTACGAAATGAATTGTTGGTCTCCACCTAATTCTTGTAGCTTGTGGACACCTCTGCTGTAAAAGCTGTCTCTGTGTCTGCATGAACAGATGTAGAGCTGTCCTCTGTCTCTTAGTAATAAATGCTCAGCCCTGAGCTGGAGGAGCAGAGGATGGCACATCCCTTTGCAGGATGCCTGTCAGAACGTTCTTTGCTTTTCACCTGGTGCATGTTCAGTAGCCAAGCACAGCAGTGGAACATCAAATACTCCTGGTGAAAGGCAGAAGGCAAACTCCTTTGTTTTGGAGGAGAGGTCTCTTACAGGTGCAGATGGGACTGGAACAGATACAGAGTCAAAAACAGTTGAGTTTGGAAAGCACATCTGGAGATCATCTAGCCCAACCCCTCTCCTCAGCTACAGCAGGTTTCTCCAGATCTTATTATTCACTCAAATTTTGAAAATATCCAAGGATGGAACCTCCATAATGTCTCTGGGGAACCTGTTCTGCTGTTCAGTCACTCTGTCAGTGACCTAGTTTAAAAAAAAGTAATTAAAAAAGTACCTTATGCTTAAACAGCATTTCCTGTGCTTCAGTTTGTGCCCAAGGACTCCCAGGTCCTTTTCTGCAGAGCTCCTACAGCTTATCTAGAAAACACCTGTAAAAGAAAACCTCTAAAACAAACTAATTGTTTGCATTTATGTCCTTCTGGAACAAACTGATATCATGGATTTTCCAGCCTTCCCCTTAATGTCAGACATGGTAGGATTTTTACCTTTTCACCCTTTGCAGCAATGGAAATTTAAAAACTATTCAAGACATTTGAAGCTTACTGTGTGCAGGAGGCTGTGACTTAATTGCTGAATGTCATTTGAAAGAAACATCTTGTGGTGTACGTGGGGCTGGCTGTGTGCACAGAGGAAAGGGTACACACCACACAGGGTTTATCTCATTTTATGGCTGAGCTTGGCAGAAATCAGTGATTGTGGCTAAGTGCTTGAATTTCACATAAAACTCACGTTTCAGCATTCAATTATTTGCATATTGAGTGACAGCGTGTTCTTACTTGTTTTTAAGATTACTCTGGTATAAATGACAGTGTTTTAGAACAAATGGTGTCCCTTGTTGAAGAAGAGAACTGCAGCATCAGTCATCTCCAAAGCATGAGTTACATGCAAAGCACTGTGTTGGTACAATAATAAAGCTGCAAGTGGCAGCACTGAAAATACTGCAGTCTCCAAACATCAGGATTGTTCTGGAAGTGTTAACCCAGCTGGGCCCTCTGCCTTATGGTGTTGCATGTCTTATACAGTGGCAAGCTGTGAAAACTGAGCATCCTTCTCAGAGTAACCAGGCAAAATCTGCACCTGTCACTGGTGCAACAACAGCTTTCAGACTAAGTATTTGGATATATTTGACCCAATATGACAATGACATTTGCAGACTGAACCTTCTGGCTTTCACATTAAGCAGGGTCTGATTTAGGGAGTGGTTATTCAGGAGGCTGTGTGAATACATCCTTGGCTGCAGTGGATTTCAAGGAGACAGTTTTGTTCTGAGGAATGTGTGTGGGAACTCATTTTCCCTTGGGTGGTCATTATGGAGATTTTGGATTTCAGCTTCATCTTCCAAGGCTACCCTGTCACCTTGAATCTCATCTTAATTTGTGAAAACTTTTTTTTAGGAGTCTATTCTATTTATATGTTCAACCATTTAAATTTTTTTATTCCTTCTCCATTTTCACTCCCTTTTTCCTTAGCTTTGTGTGTTCAGCAGGACTTTGTGCAGTCAGACTTGGAGCTGCTCTTGGGGTCTGGGAGGCACTGTGAGCCTGGAGTGTGGTGTGTGGCCACTGCTCACCTTGGAAAGGCACCAAGGGGCTTTTGGCCCTTTTAACAGAGGAGTCCAAGGAGTGTTTTCCCCAAGCAGTGCCATCTCAGCCCTGGGTTTTGACCAGCATTGTTTGTCCTCTCCCCTCATGCAGCATTGTGCCATCACATCACTCTGGAGTTGCCCTGGACATTTACACACTCTTGGAGCCCATCCTTTCCCAAATCACAGGGGAGACACAACCAGTCCTGCTTTTTCCCTTGACAGATAAATCCCTGTGACGTTTTAAACCTCTCTTTTTATTGCAGTACAGGTAATTCTGGAGGTGTGGGATAATCTGAATGGAAAAACCAGATGTGAGTGAGGTGACTTGGCTGAACCATGAGCAGCATCATTTGGTCTGGAGGGCAGAAGTCACTAAGTAGTGCAGTGAGGGAGAAGGCCAGGGATGATTAATGTGTCACTTGGTACAGCAGCAGGTGTATAGCAAATACAGCTCTGTTCCATTAACCACATCTGCCAGGCCTTAATTGAAAGAAGTCATGTTCTCAGTATCTGAAATAGAAAAAGGTTTAATACTTGAATTCTTTTTGATCTTTAAATGGAACAGTAACAGATTTATTCAGCTAAAGAGATTATCTTTTCATCTTTACAGTGCATGTGCCTAAAAGTAATTTTTTTTTTCCTCTTAAATGCACTAAAGTGCATCTGGTTAGTACATCTCAGAATATGGAGTGATTGTGCTTAGGACAAAGTGATGACAGCCTTTCTAGGTGAATTATCAATATGTTTATCTTAAAGCTTTATACCATAAAGTATGGAGAAAAGAAAAAGCCAAGCTCTTTAGGGCCAACTGTGCTTTTCCACAGCCTTTTTTTTTAAGTGTTGCTTTCAAGGTCTCTCATAGAAGTTGTGGTGGCTATTGTCCCAAACAACTGATTAAAAGATTATTTTTGTAAATTAAGTCACAGAATAAAGAGGATTTTTTTCCTTGTTAGAATTCATTGCAGTCCATCCCACGTCTGTTCAGACTCGTAAAAAATATCTTTGAAGTAACAGTCAGTGAGACAGATCTCCCTTTGGGTGAGTGGGGGAAGGTTGGTTCTTGTGGGTGGAGAGATGTGAAATTTCTGCCCCAAACTGCAGCATGACTCCAGGTAGCACAGCAGAACAGGGACATGAGTGCAGGAGTGAATTTGTGAACTCACCAACACTCTTTTCCATAGTGAGCACCAAAGGGAGCAATAAAATAAAAGCTGGTGCAGATGTCCCATTTTTGTTTTATGAGAAGAGAGTAATTTGTTATTCTCCATTTCTGGCAGTGTCTTGTGGGTGTGGGATACTTTAGATAACAGTGACAGAGACTGCTTTGGATCAGAGTGAGAAGTGGATAAGATTGAATTTTATGTTTTCCCTTTTCTGAGTATTCATTTTTAATTTGTCTTTAATGTCTATACTCATGTATTCCCTTCATAAAGAGATGTCTAAAACCTGCACTGTTCATTAGGCAATGGCTGGGGAGCATTAAAAGTTTATTCTCTGGTGTTTTAAGAGGCATGAGGGCCTATTGTAGTTGTTTACTACAGCTTTGTTTGTGACAGCCTAAATTAACTAACCAGTTTACTTTTCATCATCTTGTATTTATTTCTCTAAGATAAGGTAAGTTGCTGTGGCTGAAAGATCCTTCTAGAAAGGAGATGAGGTGGCTTTAAAAGGTCGAGTTTACTGTGACCTCTTTCTCAGCTAATTATTGTGTAGTGAAGGATGTCTGGCAGTCTAAAGTTTAAAAAAAAATAAATAATTGAGGAGCAGAGTTTCCATTACAGCTCATTAAGTAAATCTCAGTGCATTGCTTGCTGCTAAGAAACTCTACACGTGTAGCTTCTGTTAGAGGAACTTTGCAGGAAAACAGCTTAATTTTATTCTCCTCACCTTGAAGTACATGTCCTCATCTGCTAGGAGTCAAAAATCTAGATATCTGCCAGCTGCAGTGCAAATCAGCATTTTAATGCTTTACAGCTGCTTCTCTATAGAAGTTAATTAGAAATGTGATTCAAACACCCTCTGCCCATATATGATATCTATTACTGGTAATCATAGTTTCTGCTATTTAAACCTGCATTTGGAGTGGTATTAACAAAGCAGCTGTTCCACACAGGGACTTTGATAAAGGTGGAAACTTCTTCACTTTGAGAAAATTGGAAGCTAAATGCTGCTTCAACTGAAAAATAAAAGTGGATAAACCAAACCACATTCCTTTTCTAGTTTTAATTGCAGTTGTATTTTTTTAGTAAAGAAATGCCAAACACAATTCTCTCAGTGTAGCATCAGTTCCTGAGGACCACTGTTGCCTGTTACCCACCACAGGGATGCACTGCTGGAGCACAGTGGTTTAACTGTGCTGAGCAGGGCAAGCCAAAGCTCCAGATTTAAAACCAGGTCCTGCCTTGTCCTCTGTCATCCAGATAAAATTATTGTGTTACTTGAGAATGGTACTGCCCACAAGATGGCTTTGTTCTGGTATCAGTACAGCTGTGAACAGGCCTGGATTTGTGCTTCAGGATTTAATAGATTTATTGACCTTTCTAGCAGATGTCACTGACTTACTGTGATAACTGCATTTCTGGTGAGTAAAGTAAACTAGAGTGTTGGGAACTGATGGTGACAAGGTCTAGAAGAAGAGTAAAGGCTGAGTTTGTAAATTACAACTCTGCCATGCCACAAGTTGTTACTGCAAGTCAGTTGTGTGTGTTCTCCCTGCAGCTGTACTGCTAATTTTTTCATTTGCCAAATACATTGTTTTCTGTTCTCTGACACACAGACTACAGGACAGACCTCCTTCTGCTTTGTCATTAATGTTTAAGCATCATTGTGGGACTGAAGGATTATCAGTTAGTTTTCCAATATTCCAATCTGACTGCAACCCCGGAGCAAAAACTTTGTAGTTCTCTGCTATTAATTTCAGGCTTCATAGTTGTTCTTCCTCACTTAGACACTTGAGATCAGAGCCTGTGGAATCTGAAGGGGTGCATTCCTACCAAATCAAAGCCACTTTCAAGTGAGTTACATCTCGGGCCTAACAGACCCTTCTCTAACAAGACAAAAGTCTGGAGCAGATTTCTCTGTCAATCCTTGTGCTCTTTCTGGAATATTTCCTTTTCTGATGATTTGCACAGAGCAAATACTTTCAGGCCAAGAAGTTCTTTGACTCTGTCAGCACTATTCATGTACAAAGCCAAGTCTCCAAGGACTGGTTTGTTTTGGCATCTTCTTTTCTTTTCTTTTTTTTCCCCAGCAAAACTCAGTGACTCTTAAGGCTTTAATCTCGCAGCTTTGATATGTTCCAAAATGTTTCAGTAAGAACTGTCTTAACACTTCATCTGCCTGCATCTCTTCAAATGATGGCAAGTTTTGCCTTGCTGTTGGTCACAGGCTTTAGGTTGATGTCATGATATGCCATGCAGAGCACTGCTGGCAGCAGTGGCTGTATCCTGACACGCTCCCTGGGGACAGAGGCAGCTTTGGAACAAACTTCTGAGATGCTTTTGCACCCTTGCTTGTCAATCCAGTGCCCAGAAAGCAGTTGATGGTGTAGGTTCAAGGCAGTTAAAGATTTTCAGAGTGCAGGCATTCCTTTGGTTAAACAACTGGGTAGTCAAAGCTACTGATGTGGCCTTAAGATGGGCGCAGAGATTGCTCGGGTTGAAGGCAGTATTTGGGACAGTAATGCCCTTCCTTGCCAGTCACCATGGCTACATCAAACTTGAGCTGAATATTAAGTGCACTGCAAGGAATTCACCCCTGTTTTGCAGCTACAGAGGCTGTGTAGACCAAAACCTGCATCTCTCCAGTGAGTGTGTGCCAGCACAGCAGCTCTGAGGTTAAAAGCAATCACCAGGAAATGACTGAGAGTCACAAAACATCCTCTTTAGATGAGATGTAGTCAACAGAAGAGGGAAAAACCTAAGTGGGTGCTTTAATCTTGATACATATTTAATGAAATGGGAAGGGAGAAGGGTAAACTAATGAGGATGACTTGACTGTTTCCCCTGGGAGAGATGAGTTCTGGCAGAGGGGGAAAAAACTGATCTTGTGGGTTGGCCAGGAGGTCAGTGTGCAGGAATTAAGAGGTGATGCATAACACCACAGGTTGGCTGCACTGCTCCAGAGGAACAAAAGAAGTTTAAACCTTTACAGCATGAAGAAAAGATAAGTAAATGGATTTTTCTGGATTCCCTCAGAAAGCAGCAGTTGGAATAGACTCCTTTACAAATTAAACTTTCCCGAGAGATTGAGAGGTTATGCTGTCACTAAGATGATTATTCCCTGTGTATTTCCCTGCTGGGAAATGCAGCCTACTAAACTTTCCTTGGGGTCTGCGTGTATTTATAAACTAATGCCTGTAAGTGTGAATTTTCCCATTTTAAAATTGCACCTTTGTCTCTGCATTCAGTGCTAGTATCTCCTGAAGGATACCTGAGCAGGATTGGGATATCTGCTGTAGGGTGGAGGAAGCACTGAGAAAGCTCCCTTTGCAAACTGAAGAGTGAATTGATGGCACAGGCAGGACAGCAGAAGTTTATGCACCTGAGTTTATCACAGCACTGGCTGACACCAGTGGTCTTTTCCCCACTAACTCACAATCTGGCTTATTTTTTGGCCTCCATTCTTCCACTTCTGTGCACTTTATTGTACCTGGAACAGAAGCTTGGTTTGAAACCATTTAGAAAGAGAACAAAACCAGTAAGGTTGTTGGCAAACCCTTTTAATCTTTGTTGAAGTCCACACCATGCTGTATTATCATGTGGGGTGGTACACATTCAACTATTGTCCCATGCACAGAAACCATTTCCCCCCTCAGTTTCTGTTTTTAAAGTCGTGCTGAGACCCAACACTGATGCAGAATGGGTTGTGGAAACTGGGCCCCCTCCCCTTTTAAAGTCCATCCCAGAACTGTAATCAGTAAAGCAACAAGTATTAATTCTCTGCCTTCTCAGGCCTTTTCCTCTTTGTAAGAATATTCAGCTTGGAAAGCTGTGATCAGCCTAATCAGTTTTCTATTACTGAGACTGTTGCTCATAGTACAATTTGTTAAATCAATTTATTATCCTCCCAACCAACTTCAGTGATCAGAGCGTGAAAACATTGGAAGAAAATTAAAACTAGTGGAAGTGCTGCTTGTTTGGATAACAGCGCATTTTGCTGTTTCAAAGGACTACTCATCTCCACCAAAACAGGGAGAGAAGTTAATTTCAATGATTTAGAATCTTCTATTTCAGGGAGGCCTGGCTTGCACATTATGATGGATTCAGGAAGAAGTATAATTCGTTCTTAAATTGTTAAACAGCACGTTAGGGCCAAGGATCTGAGTAGAAATGAATGGATTCATTTGTAATCTTCAACAAGCGTGTCTGCGTGTGGGAGGGTAGGGATGGCAGGCTGGGGTAACCTGGAAACAAATGCCAGATGCATGCTGGCACTTCAGGCTTGGGTGTTGGAAAGCAGCCAAAATAACCTGCAGAGAAGGGAAATGGTCCTTTTCTGCCTAAAATGGAATTCTGTAGATCTCCAGTCCTGTCCTCCCGTGCCCTTCAGTGGGAGAAGGAGGTTCCCTGGATTTTCAGAGTGCAGTGCCTCTCCCATCTTCACATATTCAAGCTTCTGAGTGTAAACTAAAGCAAAGCACCTCAGCAGGTGCCAGGATCCTGTAGGGCAGAAGGACCTTTGGTGTTACCAAAGGGATCTGAGTAACGTGGGAAAGTGTCTGGGAATGTTTCTGATTTCTGCAGTGCTGTTCCTTCTGGACTGGGTTGATGATACACATATGGCAAAGACACTGGAGCTGCAGATGTTCTGTGTAAAATTCAGTGTAAAATTCAGAAACCAAAGCTGATGGTATCTTATGAACCATGAAATGTTGCACTGCTAGGACAGAAGTGTTTCCCTCATAGTTCTTTCTCAGGACATAAATCACTTTAATAGTTTCAAGTCATGGCTGATGTTTAAAATTAGTTGGGTTGTTCTTTTTCTGTGGCAAATATTGGTACTCCCTTCCCTGCCAAATACTGCAGAGCTGTTACAGGGACTATAAGCTATTAAAAAAAAAAAATATAAATAAACAACCAAGAAAACCCACAAAACAAGCCCATCCTTGGACTCTTCTGTCTTCCTCCAGCTTCTGCATGTTCTTATTTTTGAATTTCTTAGGTGCCTCTTCAGGAGGCAGAGTACAATGTTGGAATGAAAAGTCAACTGGATATGAGCAATTCCAATCTTGGGAAGTCCTTGCCATGCTACAAGTGATCACCAGACTAGAGGAATCTGAGGGCAGCTCTGCTTGGAAGAGGCCAGTAGGAAGAAGTACAATAAGACCACCACAGAAATTTGACCTAGGGGAAAAAAAATGCCTTATTTTGGAAAGTTTAGGGTTGCTTCTGTAAAGCAGACTACCTGTTAAAGCTTCTCTGCTTTATTTACAGCTCAAAGTAAAGAAAGCAGTAGTTCTTGACTGGTACTGGTAATGTATACACTGTACTTCAACTTTATTGCAAAGTGTGTTAGCAAACTACCAGAATAGTTTTTAATCTGCAGATAATCTTACTCTCATTTATATTTTAGGGCTGTGTTACTTTGCCCAGCATAGGCACAGCTATTGGAATCCATCCAGTTCACCTAACAACTTTCATTAAAGAAAATTGCCCTTGTAATAAAAATTACTGTGTGACAAGATTCCATAATATATTTTTTTAAAGCTTCATTAAATTTTGTTGCAGTTAACAGCACTTGTTTGGGTTTTTTTTAAATTTTCTTTTAAAAGCAAAATTTGGCTTAAGTGGGACAATATTTGAAATAGAATGAAATAACTATTTTCTATCTGGGTGCATAGAAGAAGCCAGGCTGTGTGGCAGGAATAGCACAAGGATAAGGAAATAAGAAATCTCTTCAAAAACCACATTTTACTGAGTTTTGTATACTGTGAGGTTGCTCAGAAGTCTGTGACTCTTCAGTTAGGCAAAGCAGATGCAATAAACTACCCACTTGCAGTTCACAATAGAGAAGTCTTAATCTTACAAAATGCAGTGACCAAACATGGATTTTTCTGCAGCAGTTGGGAGGAGCAGCTCAGTGAGCATCATCCCTCTGGCTGCAGGACAGCCCTCAGCAGGCAATGTCCCCTCAGCAGGGTGAGCACACAGGTGCTGCTGGAGCACCTGCAGCTTTTCCTTGTCCTCCCAGCCATCAGGGATGTGACTCCTGATGTGTGAGGCACTTGACCAGTGCAGCAGACAGCGGGCTCCTTACAGCCAAATGCTTTGGTATTTTCTTGCTATAGAAAGGTAGTAAAGAAGCGCTGAAGAAGCAAACCCAGCTTTTGAGAATGCAGTGAGAGGTCAGTGGTTTAAACTCTCTGCTGTCTCTTTGCAGAGTACTTGCCTGAGAAAACTCCAAGGCTCCTCTGCCTTCCTTTCCCCATCACACTGTAAAAATGGGAAATCTTGATTTTTCAGCTGCTTGTTCATCAGTAGATACAAATCACCCTGTCCTCAGTCAGTGTAGCAGAGCAGCCATCATCATCATCACAGCTGATATGGCCAAGTGCAGTGACTCTGTGTTCACCTTTTGGGGTGTGTGTGAGGCCAGATCCCAGGACATTCTCGTATTTGGTAGCAGGCTGAGCGTTGCCGTGCTTGTGCCCCTGGAGGGACCACATCAGCTGCCCCAGGTGACATCAGGTGTCACCACAGGTGACATTGCACCAGGAACCAGAACAGTTCAGAAAGGCAGGTGATGCTAAAATGGAAATGACACTTGTGGTAGACAAACCTCTGGGATCTTTCACAGTCTCATTTTCTCGTTTTAATCAAAAAAAAGAGCTGAAGAAAGTATCTTTATATTTTCCGTTGGTTTGGAGCTTTGGATTTTTTAAGACTTTCCAGTGCTTTATAGGTTTGGCTTGGAAAATGTAAGTATTGTGTCGTCTGATCTTCCAAGTGTCTTCTGCTATTATCAACCTCTGCCTGTTGTTAGGGAAATCAGACTGAGAGTGTCTGTGTGATGGTTCCCTCCTTTATTATAATGAGCACCAGCAGCCACTCTCGTGTTTATGTTGTCTTGGGTACATTAAGTAAAGTCTGCATCCTGGTTTGGGCTTAGCTGATTTTTGCTTGAAGTGAGGATTGTTTGTTCTCTGTGATGAAACAATCTTTTGTGACAAAGTAACAATGGCAAGTTCTTATGTTAAACTGTGGTAGCTTTTCTCTTTGCTTTTTTTTTTTTCCTCTTCTCATTTTAAGTCTACCCACTGCCTCAGGAGGAGGGCAGCTGCACTAATAATATGTCTAGTCTCTGTGGAAGGCCCTTATTTGAAAAATCTGTAATTGAGTGGACAAAATTTTACGTTGCTTGAGAGGATCTATTCAGAAGAGACCTGAAAAGGATGAGGGAAAAGCACACTAGACATCAAGAAGTCCTGAGGGCTCTATTGAGAGGGAAACCTATGTAGATACTGTGGGACAATTACACTTGTCAGGCAAAACACTAAAATGGATCTGTGAAAAAAAATCCTGGGGAATGTTAAACAAACCTTTGAACGAGGCAAAGAGCTTGCTGGGAATAGCTCAAAAGCAAAGGAGGTGTGTTTGATGTTGGAAGGAAGGCACATGATGGCTGCCTCAAAGAGCAGGCACAGAATGTGTTACCACAGGGCTTCTGACCATTCTCACAGTTGCCAGGTCAGCACAAGGGGGAGAGCTCATAACTAGGTTAAGTTTATTTGCTCCTTTGCTCTTTTCAGTGAGCTGTTCCAATGCCCAGCCTCCCTGGTGCCCTGTTCAGGGACACTTTCCTGCTGTTGGCCTTTCCAGCCCCTGCCTTTCATACCTCCTTTGGAAGATGTGCTGTACAGAGTGGAGAGGATGTGTTCCCTACAGACAGAAAATAACCCTGCCAGGGTGTTTGTATTGCAGTTATCGCCTCTAGTCAAGTTTTGTTGTGTGAGTTTTTAAGAGTTACTTGCTTAGCTGTAACATACTAAATTTGGTCTAGTGAGGCTTCTTTTCTGCACTGGTTGCTGGCTGCAGTGGGTGGTGTGGGGCATTAATGAACAATCTCTGGCACCCTCTGAATGAGCTTTGCTGTCAAAACTTCAGATGCTAAAAGATCAACCCATTAGTGATGAGGCCAGCGTCAGCTCAGCCTATTTTTAGGTTTTTCTTTGCTGCTTCACTCTTTGATGTAAAGACAGCTGTGTTCCCCTTTCTCGTTATGCAGACCAAACTTTTTATCTCCACTTTGGAACAAGCTGTCCGTTGTTTTGATCACTCAGTGATCTTTCTCTGCAGCTCTCCTGTTTGAATTCTTGTTAATCGTGGTGACTGCCACTGTCTGTGTTAATTCATATGTGGCTCCAGTCCATGTTCAGTAGTGTAAATATTTCCATATTTAAATGCCAATCTCCTCTGATAAGCATTTAAGGAAGCCATCCCCATACACACTGTGGCTGTGCCTGCCTTGCAGCTTGGAAGGGTGTCTGACTAGGCTTTTTCCTGGCTTTTATTTATGCATAAGGGGATTGTTATGTTGTGTGTTTTGAAGAAACCACACACAACTTAAATGCCCCGAGTGTGGTTTACTTCTAAAAATAAATTCCCCTGTGTCTTTTCTAAATTACAGTGGTTTTCCACAAGTGTCCAAGAATCCTGGCTCAGGGTCTGCCAGCTGTCTTTTTGTTCCTTTTCCTCTTCCTCTCCTGCTTTCTTTCTCATCCTTTACTCTTTGTTCCCTTTTTTTTT
>VXBQ01004623.1:126452-152021 GCA_013400175.1 Phainopepla nitens | reverse complement strand
TTTTTAATCCTCTGTTTAATTGCTTCTAAAGTTTTGGAAACATCTTCAAAAGTCTTTACGAACAAACCTCACTTCCAGAGGTGATTATTTCTTGCCCACTGAAATGTCAATCAACCTCAAACCATCACACTTAGGCAGCTATTTTTAGACCTTTAAAATAATTAATTTTTACTTCCTTTTTCCTCTTACTGCGTTTGTTACCTGTTGAGGCCTTACTTCCAAAGACATCTCCTCCTGGTAAAGACAGCAGAGCGTTTTTAAGGCATGGGTTGTTCCAGTGTGCCAACGCCTCCTCTTCCCACAGAGCACCTGAAGAAGCGCCTGGAGGATTACATGGCGCAGTTCCCGAGCGTGCGGATCCTGCGGACCAAGAAGAGGGAAGGGCTGATCAGGACCCGCATGCTGGGAGCCTCCGTGGCCATCGGGGACGTCATCACCTTCCTGGACTCCCACTGCGAGGCCAACGTCAACTGGCTGCCACCTCTCCTGGGTGAGTGGGGGGCTGCTGAAGTGATTCCCACCCGCTGCTTTCCCCCTCGTGCTCTAAGCGGATAAAAGAGAGATGAAATGTCATAAAAGAGAGAACAAGCCAACCGCAAGACTCAAGTGAATTGTTGGCAACTTGTAGCGTTTAGTACGAGAGTTTTTCTGTTCTGGAGTCCTGCATTGTGCAGTAACCCTGTCATATGCTTTTGTTAATTAAAAAGCAGAAATTGTATTCTTCTGTTTCCTCATTAAATGAAATCTTAAATAATTTACAGCTTGCTAGAAGAGTAAACTATCACATGGTCATTAAACAGCTTGCAGAGACGAATGGCTTTATGATACAAAAACGATCTTTACATACAGTTTTTGAGTATCTTTTAAGGGTTTTATCTCCTCTATAACTATATTTAACTTCATAGCCTGCAAGGCTGCGAAAAAGACTTCTTGTGAATGAGAGCTGCTGGTGTGTATTTGTAGAACATGGGCGCCCTTTTCCAAGGCAGCACTCCCTCTCTGAGGAGGTGTCAGTTCTTTTCAAGGCTGACTAATTGGAGGGACAGTGCCGTCTGTTTCTGGTACCTGTCTGCCTCCAGCCGGTCCCAAACTCCTTCACAGCCCTGCTGCCAGTGACCTGTCAGAGCTCTCTGAGCTGTGACTTTCTTAAATGGGCTGTGGCAACAATAGTCAAGCAGAGGTTTAAGAAAGAGTCAGATTTTCCTGCAGGACTGATGGATGGTTATCCTGTTGCTTTCACTCCGGTTTATATCTGGCAATAGTTTGAAACATTTGCAGCTTTATGAGGCCCAGGGAGGGAGGACAGAATTAGCTCCAATGCCATTTAAATGAGAACACGAAGAGGATGCTTTGATTTTTAAAGCACAGAAAGGATTTCTGTGAGATGTGTTTTGGAAGCTGAAACATCATTTTATTGCCTCTGCTCTGAGAGCTAACTTCCAACAAGAGTGTCTCAGTAATCAAGTATTTAAGAAATTCCAGATGTTTATGCAGGAATTTATCCTGTGTTGTATTACATGGTTGGAGGAAGAGGTTGGAGGGGAGGAGGTCACACTTGCATTTCTTGAGGCTGCTGAGAGTATTTATGCCATTAGTCTGAAATGCTTCCTGCCAGATTCTGGCATGGCAATTAGGGCTGGGTGGTGCAGTGGGTTATTCCCTGGGTTTGGATCTGCACAGAAGGGGTTCACATCCTGGTCACCTGTGGAAATGAGGATTGCTCACCGAGTACAAGAGGTCTGGTTTTAGCCTGGCAGTCAGTTCTCTGGGGTAATGTGGCTGTGTCTTCCCATTCTGCTTCTGGGTGATGGCTGCCTGGTGTTTTTCTCACAGCGATTGCAGAAGTAGCAGATAAATTGATGTAAATCGGAGCATCTGCTCACGAGAGAAAGAACAGGAAGAAAGCTGTGTCATTCTTGGACAACTGCATATTTTGATGCTCTTTTTTTGTAATTCCATGGTCAAAGGAACCAGCTGGTGCAGGTTTTCTAACATGTTTCTCCAATCTTCAGATCGCATCGCCCGAAACCGCAAGACTATTGTTTGTCCAATGATTGACGTTATCGATCACGACCACTTTGGATATGAGACTCAGGCTGGAGATGCAATGCGAGGGGCATTTGACTGGGAGATGTATTACAAGAGGATCCCTATTCCTCCTGAGTTACAGAAACCTGACCCCAGCGATCCCTTTGAGTAAGTTACTGAAACACAGAGTGCTAAGAGCCAGCTAATGAAATAACACCCTGCTGCAGGGTTGGTTTACACCTCAGCATAGCAAAAGCCAGAAGCTGGTGTTGAGCTGCTTGGTTTTTTGGCAGCTATTTGCTTTGCTGGTTTAAAAGAAATGCATTGTATAGTAGCTGTAACACTCTTTTTCATTGCTGTATTTTTGCCACGTTAATTCCTGCAGAAGTTAATATTTCACTGAAAACTCTAATGTGTAACAATTAATGTGGTCATTTATTACTGAGATCTTTCAAAGATAACTTAGTATCCCTAATGCTCTGCCAAAAACAACGAATCAATGGTGGGTTATGTGTCATTCCCAGGTGGGGGAAGAAGAAAACCTAGCAGAATAATTACAGCAATTTTGATTATTACAGTGCACTGCAGAAGTAAATCTGTGATCAAGTGGTGCTCTGCTGTTACTGTGCTTGCCAACATTGAGACAGTTCTGCTGTCCTTTATACTCTGCAGTGTTTAAAAAAAAAGAAAAACAAACCAACAAAACACTTTTTGAGGTCAAACTCAAAGACTCAATCCTGCAACAGAAGCAGAGCACCACATGTAGAGCATACAGGTCCCTTGGGCTGAGGTGATGTCCAGTCACTTAATGGTCAACTCCTGCCTGCTTTGAGAGGAGGCACTGGCAGGTTCTGAAGGGAGCCTGGTCTGGTCCTCCTTGTTTGCAAGTGGGAAATCAGTAGGTAACACCAAAACAACTGTTTGATGCACTGACAGGGTTGTAAAGGCACCAGGAACACTGGGTGGTGAAAAGAATATTTGTCAGATCTTGCTTTATTTTTTAAATGTTTAGCTAGAGATCTTTGTCTTTGAATGTGTTTGTAATATGGAGTCTGGTTTTTCCTTAAGGTCTCCTGTAATGGCTGGAGGACTGTTTGCAGTCGATAGAAAGTGGTTCTGGGAGCTGGGAGGGTATGATGCAGGTCTGGAGATATGGGGAGGAGAGCAGTATGAAATATCCTTTAAGGTGAGCCATGTTCTCTGGAAATTACTTTTGTTTTGAAAAGTAAGAATTTGTTCTGAGGCGCAGAATGTGAATGATCTGTCTTGTCCTTACTTTTGCGTATGACTAAAGGTGAAAGAGCTGGGAGTGGTAAGACAGTGCACAGAAGAATCAGCACTGGTGTGAGCAGTGACTTGTGAGGGTGAATTTTGGAGCAGGATAAGCTGGGGTGTCCCCATTCTGTGGTCACAGCTCTGATGCATGCCCTCTTCCCAGCAAGGGTAAGTCAGCTGGAGTGGAGCTCTCTGCCTCTGAGGCTGCTTAGTGCTCACCCTGGCAAGATGCTGAAATATTCTCCTCCTTGAGGGAAGGAGGATTCCAGTTCCAGGAGGACCTCAGTCCTCAGCTTGAGTTCTCAGAGAGGAGAACAACTTTGTCTGTAGTCAATCCAGCTGACCCCTGGCTGTGAGGAGCTCAGGCTCTTACTTACCCGGGAAGAAATCTTCAACAACTGGAGTCATTACTGTTGCTGGCAATGACTTTGGATCATTATCTGCCTGGCCTGGGGACAGTTCTGTTACTGACTCACTGAGCTGGTCAGTGGAGGGCTTTAGAGTTAGCCAGCTGACCAAAAATGCACACAAAGAGTAACAAGTCACTGTAACCCACCAAGACTGCTGGTACCTGTGTTAGGCTGGAATATGGCACTCTGAAATCCAATTTGGGAAACCCCCAGAATGTCCCAAACCCCTGAAGGCAAGTGGCCAGTCTTCTCTTCAGTGGGGGAAAACCTTCCCATAGCCTGGACCAAACTGAGTAAAGATGTCTACATTAAACTCTGTTTGAGGTTTCTTTCAGAGGTTGAATATTTATTTTTACAGGTGTCTGGATGCCACTGATCTAAGCTAGCTGACCTTAGCATGAGGCTAGAGGATAGCAGGGATGTAATGCACAGTTTGGCTTCAGCAGCTAAAATTCTGCCCATCTCCCCTGACAATTCATGGCTGATCTCTTACAAAACAGATTCCTGAATCTCAGTGCCTCTGTGCAGTTCAGAGGATATTGGGCAGAAAAGACATTACTTTTGAGACAGCCTTTTCTTCCATCATTTCCTCACCCAGAAGTCACCTTGGATGTCCCTTGTCCTCTGTAACAGTGGCAGGAAGGGAGGGGTGAGGGCACCCTCTTTGGGGGTGTCATTGTGGTTAGAGCCATTTCATCTTTGTGTTGCATGTAATGAAATTGTGTAAGGCACTCATTCTCTGCAGGAGGGGCAGCATTCAGCCTCTTCCTCTCTGAAAATGCTGGTTTCCAAGAGTGATGACAGTGGCTGGGCAAGCCCTTTGTCTCCAGTGCCACAGCAGACAGTCACACTGCTTGATCTGCAGGAAATAAGACTGCTTCATTCATCTGTTTGCTTATCCCCTCTGAAACACGCTGTGTTTTATTTCAGTCCAGAGATGGTAATTTATGGAGGGATAAATTTGCTTTAATTCATCTCTGCAAAGACCCCCTTTTTTCTTTCATTGTGCAACAGAAAAATGAAGTTTTCACTGAAAGAGGCTCAGTGTATTTTCAGAAATTAAGATAAATTGATACATTCATCTGTGGCTGATAGATTTAATAATTCTGCTGGAATTGCAAGAATAGAAGGTTTGTTCATAGAATTTATGACGCTGTGACATTTCCTGGTGAGCTTGGAGCTACGTTTTTACCTTTAGAAGCAGACTGAAATTTTGTGGTTAAAAGTGCACTGTCAAATAATTTAAAGCTCTGGCTTTAGGTGTGAGGTACCCACTTTCACATTATTTATTATCTCATGGGAATTCAGATTCTAAGCATGCTAGATTTACAGCCCAGAGAATCTGTTCCTGTCTCTGGGTGTTGTGGGTGCAGGTGCTCCCTGTACTCCTGGCCTGTGATCCATTGCATTGGATCTGGCCTTCTCGAGCCTCAGCAGGAGTACAGGGCTTCTTGGGGGGAGCTTCTTAATTTTGTGGTTTGGATTTTTTTTTTTTCCTTAAGCATATTCTTTTTTTGGCCATTCATGGACTGTGCTTTGCTGGGTTTGCCTTTATTCTAAAATACAGGGCTCTGTTGCTGAGAGACTCGAAATAAACAATTATTTAGGAACCTCTTGCCTTTCTTTTTGGAAAACATATGTATTTCTGTTATCAGCTGGCTCTGCTTCCTTCTGAGCAGAAATTTTCAAGCAAGCCAACAGAGAAAGCTTCAGTGTTTAACACCTCAGAAAACATTTAGCTGGAGGGTGGATAAAACTCTAGAAGCGTTGCACTTTGTATGAAACATGTACATCAAACATCATTAGGAAGCATTGCAAGTAGGAGAGACAAAAAAATTGAGGTGAACTTTCTAACCTTAACTGCTGGTTTGTCATTTTTGGGTCTTAGCAATCCTTTAAAACAGAAGTTTCTAGTTTAGAAATGAAGGAGTTGATCTCTCCATTCCATATTCCAGCAGAAAACAGGCTCTGCTTCCTTCTCCTGCCCTGTGTGTGTGCAGAGCAGTGAGTGGCTCTGGGCCAGCACTGCTGCAGGTCAGGGCGTTCCTGCTCAGGTCACCCCAGGTTTAAAAAGCAGATCACCATCTCCAGTGGTAGCTACAGGTGAATTCCCAGGTGCTGACCTTGAAATGTGTTCTTGTATTTTGGAAAAAGGGTCAACAAGCATTCACAGCTGTCTCTGTGGGGCATTTGTCACCTTTCCTTTCTGTTGCCTCGTGGTTCCTCTGTTCAGTGGGCTTCACTGAGGTGGGATTCTTTGCTTTTTTGGAGTCACTTCCTTACCTCTCCTCTCTTACAGTTTTTCCTGTCTTTTTTATCTTCCTGATTGCATGAACAAAACTCAGTTCTTTACCCAAAGTTATAATGGACCTTTCCTCTTCTAAACATAATTTAATAGCTGCCTACATAACCACTTTATTTTTTTACATAAATGCATTTAATTTGGAGCAGTATGTGTGAAGCATTTAAACTGTTCCTTCTGCAAGTGCTACTTTGTACAGCACCTATGTTTTATTTGAGATGGTGTTGCCTCTTTTCCAGTATTTTTGTAGATTCTATTCTGTTTGGCTTACATAAATCTTCACTAAACTGCTTCACACGTCTCTTCCATAAATACATAGTCTCTGATTTTTTTGGTTGTGGGGAAACAGAAGAGTAAAAAGAGATGTCTCTGACTTGTGGAGGCATAAATATAGATGTACTTTGTATCTCATATCCGAGTGGTGTGGTTCTCAGTCCTTTAATTGCACACTGTACTTGAAGAGCAAAGAATGAGAATCCAGAATGTCCTTCTCTAGGTGATAAATCATTTCAGTTTTAGAAATGTTTGCCTTGTAATTTGGAGATTGTAAAGCCCTCATGAAATGCAATGGGCTCAGTACAAACAAGCCAAATTGACAGCTGCCCTGAAAAGAACAATTAAAAGGGAGACAAACGAGCTGGTCAGTATTTGGGGTCTTCAACTCTTGCTTCAGCAATAGGAAAAGAGCCATTGCACTGATCCTGGTGATTGCAGGTCACTGTGTTTTTCCAGATCCTTTTCCCAAACCCTCAACATGGATTGCTTCTGATTTCCACAGCATAAAACATTACATGTTTTCCAACAAATCCAAGTGCTGCACAGCTTCTGTTCACATGTCTCATGCCTGCCTCTCCTTTGCCCCATGCCAGCAGCACGTTTCTGATTCCCATTTTACCACTGGGCTCTGGCAGGTGTGTAGTTCGGGTGCAGCTGCCAAGGGATCCCTTCTGACAGCATTTCTACTTGTGTTGCTGGAGTTAGTGCTGATTGTGAGCCTGCACTGCTTATTCCAGGCACATACTCACTCCACTTTCCAGCAGCTCACGTTTGCCCACACTGGAACAGGCCGGGCATTCTGCTGCTGCTTTTTTTGGGTTTTTATTTTAGCCAGCACATGCTGCTTAATTCTAAGGCTCTCAGCTGCAGTGTAGGGTGGTTTCTTTCTTCCTTCCTATCTGGTGATGCACAGATCAGTTTCAGACCATTGACCTGAATTTTTTGCCTCTGTTCACCCTTTTCTTGGTTCAGGTTCCTGAGCAGCCTCCCACCAAGCAGCAGCAGGGAAATGCTCCCCTCCACTCCCTGAGATGCAATTATTACACAGTGCTGTCCTTACTCTGAAATGCTCCAGACGGTGAGGAGGGGCTGTACTGGTGTGTGAGAAGGTGCTGTGCAAACACACAGATCCCAGTGCCTCACAGGCTACCTTAATCTCTCAGAGAGCACCAAGTCCCAGCAGCAGGAGCAGCTGATGCTTCCAGTATAGAGGATTACAATTTTCCTGAGTTATTGCCCTTGTTTTCTTCCTTTCACCTGCTTTGTTATGCAGAGAACTCCCTTGACTTATCCTCTGTGTCCCTTTCTTCCCACCTTTCAGTGTGTGCTCACACAACCAGCCAGCTGCTCTCTGTTGGTCCATCCCATGATCTCCATTTCTGTTGTGTCTTGCAGAAGCAGCTTTATTTTCAAGGCTTAACTATCCTTTGTGTTTTTTCCCCTCTCTTGGGAAGCATTGGCGCATCATGGTGCAGTCTTTGGAAACCATAAACCTTGTATACCCAGATAATTTGTGTTCACACACCAACTGCAGCATTGTATTGTGTGTTTGAGAGGAGAGGTTCAGCTGTCTTACCTGACATTGTTTTCTGAAATTGCAGAAAGGGAATTGGATCAGCATAACATTCCCATGTAGAGAATAGGTGGCATATTATCTGCTGCTTTCACAGCATACTGACTGAATCAAAGCCTCTGGAGTCACTTTATGAATATGGAGTTACAGCTCTCCAGGCCTCTGGGAAGATGGAAGCAATATCACCAGTGTTATTTTATTTCCCTTGTGTAGTTTTTATTATTAGGGTGAGATTGTGGCCTTAGCTAAATCTGCTCAGTGTGCCCGTTGACCTCAGTGTAGCCAGGTTTTCTCTTAATTCTAGCAGATCTGTCAGCTGCTGGATTCCAAGCCCAAAATGAAGATTGGCAAAATTGTGCCTGAGGAGGAAGAGAAATTTCCTGTACTCTCTTGATGAGGTCTGATTAGATTATTGTAAGAAGCACTGTCTGCCTGACCAGCTTTAATTCTTGTTCTTACGGCGTAAACGGCTGTTTGAAATCAGGTGCAAGTTCAGGCTCTGACGTTTTCTGTCATGTCAGCTGAGGAGTGAGGCACAATCTGTGAAACACCTAGAAGAAACTGGCTCCCATGGGCGAAGGAGAAGGCAGTAAGTGACAGTCAGTGTTGTGGGGAAGGCACGAGGTGCTGCCCCACAGCCCGGCACCGTTTCAGCTGTCTGACAGTGCAGTATTTTTAGCTATGTACGTTCTGGTGTGTCATGCCTGGGAACTGTACTCTTGTTTAAAAACAACCAGGTATCAGTAACTGAGTGGAAGCGTTCCCTCAGCTAGCACACAGCTATTCTGGGTTTGCTTCCCTTGCATTTACTCTTTGACAGACCCCTGGATGCAATTCTCTGACCTTTAGCTCTGGCTTTCTAATGCTTTTGTTAGCTGTGCTTTGCCAATGCATATCACGCTCTTTCCCTCTCCCCCTTCTTCCAGTTGTATAGATAAGGACTGGTAATTGTCTTTATGGAGGTTGTAATGAGTTCTGTCACCACACAAAGCAGCTCACTAATAAAATAAATCAAAGCAGCAACGAATGAATGGAAAGCATGCCTTTAAAATTACATTTGTGCTGCGGGTGCCATACTGTCACTTGCAGCGTGAGGCAACGTTAAAAAGGCACAGAGGTGGCAAAGTACCTTGAAAGGGTCACTGAGCTCTGCTGGTAGTGATTAGGAAGCTTTCCATTTGCAGCATTCTTTGGAAGTAAATATTTTAAAGCATGATCAGGAAAAGAGCAAGTCAAACTGATGTTATGGTTTGCTTATTAAGCAACTCAGTTAAATAGCTTTTCTGACCACATTGCATTGTGTTCGTGTAATGTCTTCTATTCCTGGAGTCTTGTACCAGCTTGGAGCTCCTGGCCCATCAGTTCTGTCCAGCTTCCCACTCCTGCTGCCTGTCCAGCTCTGCAGCACAAGGACAGCTCTCTCCTCTCCAGCTGTACAGCTGCAGGGCTCTGCTGCTCAGCTTACAGGGTGCCTGGCTGAAAGCCTTTCCTTAGAGATGGGGCAGGTGAGGCATCCTGTGGGCAGGCAGCAAGGAAAACAGGCTGGTGTTAGCAGCCAGGCTTGTGTTACACCAAAATGCAGCTGCTGTGAACCCCTCAGACTTCTTGCTGCAGAGTGCAGTGCAGGATAGTGCAGGTTGTTGAGGAGTCTGTGTGTCTGTGCAACTGAGCTCTGGGCTTCTGCTGCAGCTCCTGCAGGTTTTTATGGTTCCTGGTCTGCTGCAGCTCTTACAGCTTTGCACAAACCATTTCTGTCCTAGAAACACAAACCCAAAATTCTTGTTTTCTCAGCCTGTTAATTTCCCAGCTGCGAAATCACTCTGGCCCTCTGCAGCCAAAAGCACAGTCACTGCAGAATTAAAAGCATTTCTAATTCCATAAGAAACTTCACAGAAGCTGAGTGCTAGTTTCTTTTTCATCTCTTCTACACCAGCCTCTCAGGACACAGCAGGGACAGAAGGAATGAAATTCTGTAGGAGTGTTTGTCAACTTTCTTCTTGTCTCTCTCACCATAACGACATGTAATTAAGTACCTTGAACTTTAGAAGCTGCCTTTGAAAAATATTCCTCTAACTGAGAGCAACCAACCTCCATTAAGTTATACACAGTCAGCAAATGACTGTAATTATTAGGGCCAACAGACAGAGCTGAAACTCCAGAGGACTTTAGTGTCAGAGCTAATAATTATGCAGCAGCCTTGGCCAAATATTTCTCTTCCGAGCTAAGTATTTAATATTGTCATTGTAGAATATTAATGGAATTGCCTGCTATGTGTGAAGCTGTTGACTAAGCTCATTGTACAGTGAACTGTGGTGGCTCAAATTAGCCCCAGTGAACGGGGAGATAAGAGCACTGCACCAGCCTGCCCAAAATCCACCCCAATATTTGGGACACTCCCATGGGATCCAGGGACAAATGGAAAGGCAAAGGCAGTGCCTTGCTTCAGGAATTCAGAAAGTCATTTGTTTGGCAATCTAAAGGGTACTTTTTCTTTAAGTATTGATTGGATATTTCTGTGAAGCACAGAAATATTTCTTAAACCTAATGAGCAAGATTGGCTGGTTTAGAAAACGTCTCCTTTTGTTTCACCTGGACAAAATTACTGCATCCATGCTATAAATAAAGAATAAAAGAAAGCTGCTGCAGAGTGCTGGTGCAAAGTGAAATCTTCCCAGATGGGGAAGGAAGCTTTTGGGCCCACTCTATAGACATTAACCAAGCATCAAGGTAGCCATCTCCAACTAGCAGAGTGTTCTAGTGACTTCCTGAGGGCTTTTTTAAAGCTATTTATGTGTTCACCAGGCAGAGATTTCCACTTAATTGTAAGGCTGCAAAAGCAATGAATGAATGTCAGCAATGAAACCATAAAAGAGCAGTGATAACCACGGGAAAAAGTAGCAGTTTCTTCTGATTTCTGGCACTTGAACAGGCTCATGAATTCCCTAGAGCCTTTTGCATAACACATGACCACCTGTACTTAGGAGATGGCCTCCCTTTTACAGCCTCGTTACACAACCCACACCCAGGGTTTTTTATGGCAGCCCAGTTTAACTATTGTGGTGACTATTGCTGTAATAACATATATCAGTTTAAAGCAAGATATGTGCTGTTTTCTCAGTGCCTTGATTTTTTTTTTACTCTGTTCTTTTCTGTACAGAAGGCTTGAGAGTACTTGTGCTAAATCAAGGCTTGCTGCATGGCTCTAAGCGGGTTGTTATAGGATTTGGGACTAAGGCAGGGAGGGGAGGGGATTTGGGAAGAGTGTACTTTTAATATAAAAATATGGGTTAAGGTTTTTTTATTAGTTGGAAGTCTTTCTTTTTCATTTTCCTCCATAAAACCGAGACTGAATGTGTTTCTCTGCTGTTCCACAGGTATGGATGTGTGGAGGTCGAATGGAGGACATCCCTTGCTCTAGAGTTGGTCATATCTACAGGAAATATGTTCCATACAAGGTTCCCACAGGAGTCAGCCTGGCAAGAGTAAGTGGCAGTGGCATTCCCCACAACAGGAGTCTGACTGCAACATGACCGTGCTGTTGTCTACTCTCACCCCACAATGGGAGGCAAATTAGGGGGTTTTGTCTGTAATTTGTACTTGCACAGTGCAAGCTGAGCAGTTTTGCAGTGGTGGAAGTGTAGCACAAAGGGAAGAGAGCCCAGGGAGCTGCAGATGTGTGTGTGAACAGCTGCCATGCTCCAGACACCAGCCACTGCTGGCTGCTGGGCAGGGACTTTGTGATCAGGCACTGGCTATAAAAACAAGATATGGCTTTATTTGTATAATACTTCAGTCATTTTATAGCTGTGCTCTCCAAGAGCAGCAGGCTTCAGCGTGGTGATTGGTTTTGGTGATTGAAAGACCTCTCAACTTCAAGCATCACAGACCACTGAATGGGCAAGCTGTAATTTTCCACAATGGAATGTTCCGTGCCATCTTATTTCTTAATCTAGTGTAGCCCAAAGAAGAAAGAGCTTTCCTGTATCCTGCACTGGCTTTCTCTAGCTAATTTTCAAATTGAGGAGGGATTGCATTGCCCTCTGGTGGGAGAAAAATATCCTAGAAGCAGGAAGGCTGCAAAACTAAAAACCTCAGAGAGGTGCCCTGCTGTTCTGAAATCTTAAGGCTTGCACAGTGTTGCAATGCCTCACAGTTTAATGGCATAACCCCAGTTATAGATTTGGATTTATTCCTCAGCCCAGCAGTGACCTGTCAGAACGACAGAGCACTCTGCTGTCTGTGCCATCTCTTCAGAAGAGAGCTGTATTTCTTTTGATTCAGTATTTGGCTCCTGTGTACTCCCACATTGCTGGAAGGAGACAGCAGAGAGGTAGGAAAGGCTGTTTCTTGGCATGTTAACAGACACCTTGAGGTAAACACCTGCTCCTGTCGTGTGCAGGCTGCATTTGGTGCAGGATCAGCACACTGCTCACTCTTAGCTCCCTAACTTTTTTGGTAGTAAATGATCCCTGCTGGACTGGGCAGCTTCATGCAAGGAGTCACAGCTGCACGTGGCACATCACCCAGGGGCACCAAGAATGTGCCTGGTGTTGCCAGAGGACAGCCCAGGGTCCAGCACTCCCAAGGGCGCTGTGACCAGCAGGTTGTCTTGAGTGGGTGGTGTTTGTTGCTGTCTTGGAGGTGCACAGGGGATTAAGCTTTACAGTAATACATGAAATGTGCTGTTGCCACGAGGTAAAACCCTTTGCTTCTGTTCTGAAGGGTTATCGCCTGAAAGCTCTGTATTCCTGAGGTATCTCAGAGTTTTACCCAAGAAAATGGAAAAATAGTGCTAAGAAAGACTATTGTGAACTGGAGCTTTTCAGAAGGGAGTACTGCAAATCCCATTCCTAGATGGATATAAAAGATGCAATAAGAAGGATTTAAGAAAGCAGCTTTTTGTCAGAGACCTTTGAATGTCCAGTGGTATTTACCAGCATCATGTTCTGACTAGTTTCCTTACAGGAAAAAAAGGGAAAAAAAACAACTTTTGATTAATGTTGTTTTTCTTAGCCACAAGGAACTAGATATAATGGCCAAGTGCCAGGATTCTGTTTCAACCTCAATTGAAAATATCTTTCTAAAAGTCCCTTGGAACTACAGAGTAATAAAAATAATCTTTGTCCTGAAGCTGGAGAGAAAGTGTGGATGTGAATGAAAATCCTTTCTGAGCAAAAACATGCAAGCTGCTCTGAATACTAATGGTTTGTGCAGCACTCTCAGGTGGTTTCCCCTCTGGCTGTCCCCCCAGAACCTGAAGCGGGTGGCCGAGGTGTGGATGGATGAATATGCAGAATTCATTTACCAGCGCAGACCCGAGTACCGGCACCTCTCCGCAGGCGACGTGGCCGCTCAGAAGGAGCTGCGCAGCAGCCTCAACTGCAAAAGCTTCAAGTGGTTCATGAACGAGGTCGCCTGGGACTTGCCAAAGTTCTACCCACCAGTGGAGCCTCCAGCAGCTGCCTGGGGAGAGGCAAGTTTGTGCTCTGACATCTGCAGCGGGCACACGGGCTGCAGTTTGGTTTTTTAAGGTTGCCCATGTTCCTCGCTTGCTGTGGGTAAGGTGCGAGCGAGCATTTGAAAAGATCTGCTTGATGTTTCAAAACCCAAAACTCCTCTTCCATTGCACTGGCCTGATCAAAGCAGGCAGTTGGGCAGGCAGCTGCTTCTGTTAGTGCACAGCTCCAACGAGAATAGAGACTTGGCTTGTTCTGCATGTTGTGTGTTTAGTAGAAAGCAGAATATGCCAGAGGGAGGACTAGGGAGAGGCGGCAGCTGAGCAATAGTGAAATCTTGTATTTCCAAAGGGCTTCACAACTGTGTTGAGCTGCTCTTGTCCTTAGCTTTCCCATGTGAAAGGCAGCTGTGTTCTGGGAATAGAATCACCCCAAGATTGAGGCTGTGAATTGTTACACACAACTCTCGTGGCTGAGAGTTTTGGGTTGCTTAAAAAATCACTGGCAAAGGTGTTGGCAAAAGCAGGTGAAATATAAAAGTGAAAGCACGACAAAGTTTATTGGTGAGGTTCACTCTATTACTTTCTACAGGGTTAAAGCACACAGAGAAAAAGCAAACTAAAATCTAAAATGAATCAATCTAAAATTGAAATCAACCAAAAATGACCTGTGTGAAGACTGGGGATGGAAAAGGGTAAGGATAAAAAAGAATAAGGGAGATCCTCCTGTGGAGTCCAAGGTTCAGAGTGGACCCCCTTACTAAACTCAGCTCTGAACTCAATCAACAGTTTAAGCCTAACAGTTTAACAGGACTTAAACTTAACAGCATTTAATCTGTAGCTTAAGTTAAACAATTCAACAAAAGATTAATATAGAATTTATTATAGCACAGGAGTAACTCACAGATCTAAAGTACTTAAGAACAGCAACATTCATTGCACGTTTTCTATAGCATATTCACACTGGAACAGACTTAAGAGAGGATGTACAAGGTATAGAGCTGTGAAAAATGGCACCACCACACAAGCCAGCCCACAGTGGACTCTGCAGTCCTGTCACTGCTTGGTTTTTATGGAGGTACAGCTGGGTCCCATTTTGAGTTCTGTGCTTTCTTCCAGCTGTTACCAGCCAGCTCGCACTCACAGTTAAGAGAGAATCTTAAAAACTAACTTCATACAAACACTGCTGCACTTTGAGTGCACTTTGAGACAATTTGAGCCTTCTTTGCTGGTAGGAGCAGGAGATTCAGTGACTAATAAACTCTTTCAGATCCGCAACGTGGGAACTGGACTGTGTGTGGATACGAAGCATGGAGCCCTGGGATCCCCACTGAGGCTGGAAAGCTGCGTGAAGGACAGAGGAGAGGCAGCATGGAACAACGTGCAGGTAACAGTCTGGATAAATCATCAGCCCCTAAATTTGGGGAGAGGTTCCAAGGACCAGTGTTGGAGGGTCATCAGGTGCCCCCAAGGCTCACATGCTGATTGTGCTTTGGTACAGGATGTGGCCTGTGCTTGTGGCACAGAGGAGTCTGGAGCCTGGCAGACTGTGCAGAGCTTTTACCTCTGCTTTGAAGTTCTCAGAGTGAACAAAAGAAATGACAAGAAAACACTGTGCCAAAACAATAAACCAGTAACAAGGCAGCTGTAATATGTTACAAAGTGAATATTAACTTCAAAGGTTGTGCTGAAAGAAGTGATAGAGGAGCATCATGCATATTAATGAACCTGCAGGAGCATTCAATAACTGTTCACTATCATCCTCCTGACAGGAGGCAAATGCATTATAAACACCCAACCATTGCTGGAGAGATGAAACCAGCCAGGTTATAGATTCACCCTCTCAACATATGAGGTGCCAGAAACGACAGCTTTATTGTAACAGAAGGGAGGAAAATATTAGTTTGTCTAAACTGTAGCAGCTGAGCTGAGAAAGGATCAAGAAAACAATGCCTCTATTACAGAGCCGTGCATAACTCTTCAGGGAATGGCTTCAGTAGTAGGAGACAGAGGGTTGTTGCATATCAATTTGATGCGTGAAAAATAGAAACAAAACAAATTTACTCAGGCACAGTCCAAAACTAAGCCTCTGTTGTGTCAGGAGGATCTTGAAAATTAGTTTTGGCTTATGTTTAGGAAGAGAATGCGGTTTGAACTTCTGAGTAGCATTGAGCCTAAGTGATTGTGGTAATTTCTCTCTCAAGAGGGATTTAAAAGACAGCCAAGAACAAAGTAGTTTCTTTGTGCAAAAGTTTTTGACCACACTGCTTCAAATAGCAGCACCCTGATCATTACTTGTCTTTCTGACTGCCCCATGAGAGATCTCTGAGTAGAACTAATTCCTCCAGCTGACTCCAAAGGAACCTCCAGAACAGCCTTTTCCTTCGGGACTGAAAGGGGAGGCGTGCTGGCTGGCAGCCCTGCAGAGGCACACGGGCTAGTGCTGCCCTTTCATCAGGGCCCTGCATTGCCAGGCACAGGCTGGGCTCCAGTTTTAACTGGAGTTAAAACTCCTCCTCTGCTCTGTAGAGTCCCTCTTCATTTCACCTGAGAGTGCTGAGAGTTCACTGCAGGGTCAGTAGAAGGGAGCATCAGGAAGCAATTGCCCAAGTGTTTGCCCTTCCTGCACTCGTGTGGGCGGGGTGGGGAGCTGTGGCTCCAGGTCTCTTATCCCGGGAATGTGGGACAATTTCTCAAGGTGACTGCAGGCTGCCTGTGCAGACTCTGGGTGCTCACTGCCAGCGTTAACTCCGAGCTGCTGGAGCTCTTGGCTTTTTTGCTGGCTGCGAAGGGCTGTAATTGGTCAGCTGCTCACTTAATCCTTGATGTATGTCTGCATTGCAGAGACATCCAGGGCTGCTCTGGTACCCAGGCTGACCAGCATGGCTGGCTACAGCAGCACCACAATCTCGTTTCACATGCTGTGTGACAGCTGCTACAGAGTCCCCTGGTCAGCAGTCCCTATCCCCAGAGGTGAGAGGAGCTTTTCCTCTAGAAGATACTGTCCTTTGCTTGAAGCCATCCCCTCCCTGTCGGCACAGGGAACAGCATTCTGCCAGTGAAAGTACCATGCCCAGTAGCAGCCATGGTGAGGGTCCTGTTTGTCTTGACAGGTATTCACCTTCAGCTGGAGAGAGGACATCCGTCCAGGGGATCCTCAGCATACCAAGAAGTTTTGTTTTGATGCCATTTCCCACAGCAGCCCTGTGACCCTCTATGACTGTCACGGAATGAAGGGGAACCAGCTCTGGAGATACCGGAAAGTGAGTCTGTGTGTGTGGGCGTGTTCTCATCTAAGGTGTCAAATTGCCTGAGGCGCTTACGTTTCCTGAAAATGTCACCAGTCGTGTTTTATTCCTTCTCTTCATGTAGCCGTAATAGGAGAATCTGCAGACAGCTTGTTGTCATTGTACCGTTGATTAAAAAGAGGTGACTCCCCTGTTGCACTGGTTAGAAAGGTGAGGACGCCAGGGCTGCTGAGCAGAGGACACTCCTTGTGCAGTGTCCCCACAGCTGACAGTGAGGTGATGAAACGCCCTTGTGTTTGCAAAGAGGTGTTGGTTTGTTCTGAGCACTGGAATGTCCTGCCAAAAGTAGCTAACGATTTATTCATCCTCCTACTAAGCAATGCTGTTGTGGGCCACAGGTAAGTAAATTCTTGTCTAAGTGCCCTGTCCTAGTCCGTGCAATCTGCTGGCACAGTGCCTGGGAGGGATGCAGCAGGATTCCAGCCTGGAGAGCCCGTGGGAAGCTTTAGAGAGTCCCAGTGTAGGTGTGAGGATTAGGGTGCATTCTGTAGGAAGGGGTGGGAATGAACCCAGACTTGTCAACCAGTGAAGTGTGGAACAGCTTCAGATACACCCAAGTGACAAAACAGCTCACCTTGGTTTTTAAGACTTCTTTCTGCTGGTTTTAAAACAGCTTTTCTTCTCCACTTAAGCAACCTCACATCAAATTTCTCTCCTCCAGGACAAGACCCTCTACCACCCAGTCAGCAGCAGCTGTATGGACTGCAGTGAGAGTGATCGAAAGATCTTTATGAATAGCTGCAATCCTTCATCTCCAACACAGCAGTGGATATTTGAACACACAAACTCAACCATCTTGGAAAAATTTAACAGAAACCTTGATCTTTAAAAGACTGAGAGAAAAAAAATATATATTTTACAATTATAGTTTTTACTGGGGAGGGTTACAAAAAATTTTTTTAATACTTTTTTTTAAACACTTAATGAAGGTAAAAGGGAGAATCTCAGGAGAAGGTTAACTAGCAGGCCAGTCTTTATTGTGAAGATGCTGCATCCTTCTCTTCTGGGGATGGTGGAATTTTAAAGTCTTTGCCAGAGCCACTTCTGTGCTGAGACTAAACAGAAACTCTGTTTTTAGAGGAGTCTGAATGTGTTTAAAATGGCTTGTTTTTTTTTTTTTTTTTTCCTTTTTTGTTTTGTTTCCCACTGGGGTCTGTTGTTAAATGATTTTGTTATCCAGGACCCTGCAGGATTTTTTGTAGCTGCTATACCACCCACTGAAGCATTCCCACATAGGTGCTTTATCTTCCAAATTCCATATAAGTAAAATATTGAAGACAAGATTTAAGCCTTCAATCAAAAAAAAAAAAAAGGCCCATTATTGTAACATGAAATGAGTATTTTTTTGCCCTGAACCAAATATATTTCAAACAGGTTGAGTATTATTACTTTCCAAATCATAGCTCTGATGAAGGAGTGAGCTCTAGTGGAAGTGCAGCCAAGTGTTGGGAATATGGCTGTTGTTATTAGCCATGAGGAATCTGGGTTTCTGGTCCATTCACTCTGCAGTCAGTTTGTCACTCACTGTTGAATCTTCAAGGTGAAAGATTAGCAGTTCTTAGAGGTGAAGGCTTTATGCTAAGAGCCTTTGGATATCAGGTTCCAAATTTGCCTCTTATAACCTTTTTAGCACAGACATCTCCAGAATTTCTCAGAGTTAAATCTACTGTGTGAAGACAATTTCCATTCTTCCTTTAGAGGTTTGAAGGCTAAGTTAATTTAAAGTTGGTGTGGGCAGATTAATTCAGGTTAATTAAGTCAGGGCTGAGATTAGCCATTGGTCTTTATCCATTTGTTCATCAGTCTGTAGTTTCTTGAGTCCTGTGGTCAGTGGTGTTCTAGCCTTGTGGAAACGTGCTGTTAATCTCTCCTCATTTCCCAGCACCCACAGCACTGTACAGTTTACTGTGACTGGAAATCTGTTTGCTTTAGCAGAGATGTGGGACTGATGGACCCATTTTCCTGGTACCCTCTCCCTTGTGCAGTGAGTGAGCAGTGCAAGGTGTTACCCCCTCTGGTTTGGCTGTGGGATCTGCCAGACAGTGAACCAGGACTGTCCCATCCCAGGAGCTGGAATGTACTGACGCTAAAAAATGAATGGAGGACCATTGGTTCAAGTCTATCTGAAGCAAGTATTTTTAAAAAATCTGGTTTAAAATGAAGTTGTTGCAAAAACACATTTTACTAGTTCCCCTGACTTAGTCTTGTACTTAAGGGAGCAGTGGCATTTTCTGGTAAAAGCTGTGAAAGGTGATGCAGTGAACCAGTGAACAGATGCTGTGTAAATTAGTAAACAGGATTCCTTTGCCAGGAATTGCTCAGCTCCTTTTGTTTTTCTAGCTGCCCACACAGGGGTGCTGCAAGAGTAGGTAGCATGCAGCCAGCTCTGGGGTGATGGGGATCCCTGTGGGATGCTCGATGAGCATGGTTAGTACATTGCCCCTCCTCAGAGGGGCAGGGAAGCTCTGCTCTGGGATGTCTTTCATGTGAGGGCGTGGAGATGCTTCCCTGGTGTCCCAGAACAAGCAGGGTGGCTCCCTCTGCAGAGCTCCAGAAGCAAGAAGCCCTTCTGTTGCCAATTGTAAGGTTGTGTGCCACATTTCAGATGTGCTGGAGGCCACGTAGTGCTGTGCCTGGCAGCTGGGAGCAAACAAGGTCCATGCTGGTCCATGCAGTCATGGAGAACAGGAAACATGGGCACTGCACTGCAGCTGGGACCAGGCTTCCCAAATGTTGGTGTCTAAGATTTTGGGACTGAAGAAATAAAGAACAGCCCTAGACTTCCCTTGTGACAGTGCTGCAGCAGTACTGGATGGAAGTGAGACCAGCATCAAGCAGAGTTGACATCTCATGTCCCCAGTTACTACAGTGTGTCTGTCATTAGGATCTCTTTGCATTTCCGTGGGAGACAGAGTCACCTTCCAGTGCTTTGTGTCTGACTGCTGCTTTCCTTAAGTTATTAATGCTCTCATTAGCCGTGTAGTGCTGACTGTGGAGCCACTAGATGGCCTGACTAGATGTCTTTATGAATGTTTTAATGCCTGTGGAACAAGAAGCTGTTTGTCCATGAACAGTGCAAGTTTTTTATAACTGGGACACAATCAGCATATTCTATAAATGGACTGTAGGTTGTTCTGCTTGCAGGTTGCAGCTTTGTGTGTCTTAGTTTTCTAATGAGAGGATTAGCTTCTGTTTCTAAACTGCATGGCTTGCTTTGTACTTGGGCTCACCTTGCGAAGGGAGCCCTGGCTTGGCTCACTGGATTCTTGCTTCAGAGAGAGCTGCAGCAATGAACAGGTCTTTTACCACTTGGTGATCTTAATTTGGAGAGAAAGGTCAGCTCTTAGCAGCTTGCACCAAGAGATTAGACAATAGTTGAGGCCATTCCTGTTTGACAACCCCCCCACCAGTACAGAAACCAGAGATTTAGTGTCAGTGGTTGTACCAGGTCCATCTCAGTGTGGTTGATCTCTTTTCTGAATGTTTGGGTTCTGAGTGTGGTAAGAGCCTCACATACTCTGTACACTTCTGACTAGCTCACTAGGCTTTGAGCTATTAATTATTTGCATCAGTTATACTTTTCAGTTCCCTAGAGGCTGTGTTGACTAATGCAAAGACTTAATATAGCCAACCATCCACTGATTGAGAAATATAAGCTGTATTTCATCATCTGCATCTTTAACTGAGCCTTTGCTGGGCAATCTGGTTAATTATTCCAATTAATTTTGGTTATTTGTAAGCAAGATCACTAAAGCATGAATACATAATCAAATCTTCACATCTGCATGCAAGTCAAGACTGGAGATTAAATACTGGTGATTATCTAATGCCAAACACATGTTTTCATATTTTTCCCCCAAAAGTTTTGAAACACCCCTCTTTTCATGGCTGCATAAGTTTTGCTGCTTTTAAGTATCAGAATCCCAGACAATAGGGTGTGTGTTATGTTGCATAAAAATACTTTGATTTATTCTTGAAGCTGTTGTTGATCTATACTGGTGCTAATCTCTAAGGCCTACAGACAGTAAATAGGTTTGGGGCTCTCATGTGTGCAAGGTGTCTTTTCTCATACTTAGGAAATTAATTTTCTTTTTCAAACCACAACAGAAGAACGTGTGAGCCTTCCTGAAAGGGGAATACAGCATCATTAAAATAAAGATGTGCCTTTTTAAATGTAAATGTACAGCAAATGCTTAAACTTGAACCATTTCCTAGTGCCTTGCTGGACAAGATAGGAGAGGGGAAGGGGTTGGGGTATAAGGACGTAAGAGAAAGCTTGACTCCTGCAGTGTTTGTGTGTGGAGTTTGTGGGGTTTTTATGTCTGATTTTCAGTGCAAAATTTGTGTGAACGACAGTAATTCAGAAGCTCTTGGGTTCCCTCTGTTAAATCGATATCTTTAATGACTCTGGGGAGGTTTGTCACTCCTAATAGGAAGACTTGGAAAGCTTGGCAGCTTCCTCTGGGTGTGCTGTAACAGCTGAAGCTGTACTGGAAGATGTCTTGGTTAGCTGCTGGATGTTTCACCTCATGGTGAAGGCTCATGATTTCACTGGCATGCGGGATCCTGCATTTTATTTTCTAAGTATGCAAATCACAAGTAGTCCCAAAAGCATATAAAATCTGTAGCAGAAGTGTCTTTCAGAATAATTTGATGCCTTCCATCACTGGGAAACTTTTTCAAGAGTGTATTAAAATCTCTAATACAGAAGTAGCAAAAAAGCAATTTCTCAGCCTAACTTTCCTCGGGGTTGGTTTTACTGCAGTCTGTGTACAGGGTTTTGCTTTCCTTTAGTACTGGAGTGTTCCAGTCAGCAAACTTCCCTTCTCCCTGTCACTGAGATCAGTGACCTGAGAGTCAAACAAGCACCACCAGCATCGCAGGAGCACAGTGCTCTGGGGCTGCTGCAGGGCTGTGGCAGCAGCTCTGCTGGCTCACATCACCCAGGGGACACAACTCCTCATAGTCAGATTGGGCAATCGTGGAACTGCCAGGTGAAAAGGGAGAAGATTTTATTCTAAATTGTCTTTCAGGATACAGACAGGGACTGGAATTGATTGGAGAGAACAGCCAGCCCCTGGCAGTCAGCCTTGTCACACCTGCAGTCAGAAGAGCCCTGGTAAAGCCATGTGTGAAACAGCCCAAGTGATGCACGTGTACCTTGCATCCCACATCCACTTCCAGCTGCTGGGGTTCATGGATTCACTGGGTGGTTTCACAGGTAACACAGCAAAGAGGAGCTGGCTTGTGAGTCAGGAGCACTGGGTCCTGCTCCCCGGCTGCCATGGCCTTTTACTTGATCTTAAGCAAGGAAATTCTGTGTGCTGCAATTTCCCAGCTTGTGTAGGATTCACCTTTAAGTGCTTTATTTTCTGACCTAATGAGTGTTGAGTCCAGATTTTAAAACAAGCTGCAAATACTCACCTGGTTCAAGTGGAGAGAGATGCAGTAGGAGGAGAATGGGAAATGAGATCTGAAATTGCCATCAGCATTCAACACAGGCTTGTCAATTCATTTCATATTCCTCATTAACCAGTCAGATTGATTTATTCACATTATAAATTCGAAGTGTAACCAAAATAGGCTCACCTCCTGCTCTGATTTCTGCTTTGTAGTGCCATGCTTTAGCTTGGAGAATCTGTATGAAACTAGGCAATGACAGATCATGGAAACCCTAATAAAAAGCCTGTGTCTGTTTTTGACTGCCTCTGCTAGCTGAGTGCACTCCTTAATTAACTGCATTTGAGCTTTCTTGATGCTTCTGTATGACCCAAAAGGCTTCAGTGATTCCAGAAGTTGTGAGTGATTTGGGAGTTTTATATAAAGCCACTGGATCTGTGTGATTTTAAATATACTAGTTCAACTCAAGGAGAAAAGTCTTAATCCCAGGTAGTGAGCAAACAAATGTGAACTTCGACCACAATACAAGATAAAAACTGATCAAGCTAACAGCCTGAAACCTTAGCCCTTACGGTAACAGCAACAAATAGCTTTAGCCTCTAGGGTGGAGAAGGGAATTGGTTTCAAAATACATTCTCTAGGATCTCAGTGATTAGGTCTGATTTTGTCTGTACCTTGTACTGCATGCATTTTCTCTGTAAAACTGGATGGTGCCTCTTGAATCAGTGTGTATTTATTTTGTGCGTATTAGGACCAACAGCCTAATATCTGGGGGTGGTAAAGGACTTGTAGCACTTTAATGTAGTAGCTTTCATAAATTGGGAATCATTGATAGAATGCCTAGTGTTTTTAAAGTTGAATGGACTTCCTTTTATAATATATTTAAAATAAATTTTTAATGTGTTTTCTGAAAACTGTGTATGCAGACGTGACTGTCCCTTGCCTGTTTTGCTGCAGTGATTGATTTCTCTTCTACTTGTGAGAATAAGCTCAGCTGCCCTGGTGCGGTGTTTCCAGAGCACAGGATTCCTGTCCCTCCATGCCCAGGTGCAATCCTGAAGGAACCACAGCTGTAGGGGACAACGTGGGCCCAGGTAGGACACCCCTGGGGTGGGCTGTCCTTGGCAGGGCACACTGGGGAGCACAGAGGAACAGAGAAAAGCCAGCTGTGCCTTTTCCTTCTCTGCCTATTTGCCCTGGGAGCCAGCGACTGCTGGGAGATCCATCCCACCCCTTGGTTTGCAGGGCAGGGCTTTAACAGCTCATGGCTTTAACAGCTCATGGCTTTGTTTGTGTTCTGATCTCCGTGTGGGGAGAGCAGGCTCAGCCCAACACAACAGAAGTGTGTCAGCATTGCTCCTGTTCCCACTAGGACCCTCAGTGCTTCCTACTGTCACCACTTCATTTCTTCAGTGGCCTTCTCAATACTCCTTTTTACTCAGCTCCATAGGGTGAAAAACAGTGGGGGGGGAAAATGGATGAGAGACAAACAATGAAATGTGTGAAAATCTGTGTGTGGGAAAAGGAACCTTTCTGGGGGGACCAGCAAGGCATGATCCCCAGGGAAGACTGTGCTGTGATTCTTGGCCACGGGAACATTGCCCAGGGTAAGTATGTGCCAAAAGCTGTAACAGTTTAAGCATTTTAGCAGGTTCAATATGTGCCACCCTAGAGAAGTGCTGAGGAGAGTGGGAGTCTGGGGGAAGGTGCCAGAGCAGTGTTTTCGTTGGCCTCCCCAAGGTACTGCGAAAGGAAACGGTCTGATTTCTGATGATGAAAAGTTTAAAAAACCTCCTTCCCAGGACATCTCGAGCAGCACAGACCGTTGGGAGAGAAGTATTTCTGTCCTGAGCCCCCTGAATGGCTCCATTCAAATAGTAAGTTCCAGATGACAGCTACACCACCGACTTATCTTCAGAGGGTAGTGCTGCTCCAGGTGAGATTTACAGGCCTGCACAGGCTCCCCTAATTTGATTAGAGGCTGACTGGGATGGCCAGGCTATTACTGCTTCAGAGGCACTAAAGCTGCCTGGGTACTGATGGGTTTATGAAACATTGTTTCTCACTTCATTGCAGCTCCCACAAAGAATTATTGGATCAGGTTAGTGATAGATACCTAATAAAGAATGTCTCTATGAGGCAGTTTATTTTGCAGCAAGCTTGTTCCAGACTAGCAGACTGTGAAATCTGGAGGTTCCCATGAGGATAAATATGCTGAAATAAACTACAATTATAAAAACACCTCCAAGCATTTTTTGTTTGGTTTTTTTTTTTTTTGAAAGACTGAAAAAAGGTGTCATCGTGTTAGCCTGAGCAGGAGGCAATTAGCATTGAATTAGCAAACAGTGACAAAAGCTGGCTTTTTCCTTCTAGTGAGCATTGCAAAAGGACTTAAAACCTTTTTATCTGCAGAGATGGGAGGTTGCAGCCCAAGATGAAGTACAATCTGATGGTCAGTAGCAACCTGTTCTGACACTCATCGTGCCTGTTTCTTCCCAAAATAAAGTCAGGGAGCACTTGCACAATCTCCTCCTCAAGGGGACAGGAAAAGGTTCTGCTTATTAGGGCCATGTTCCCTTTTATCTCCTTGCTTGCTGTTATTATCATCTGTCCCTACACTCTGTGGTTTTGGCTTCCTGAGTGTCAAGATAATCCTTCTGCAAGATTTCCTCAGCCAGCCATCTGATTTTTATTGGTAATTTTAAGATAAAGCCAGAAGGCTTGTTATCAGCAGCTCTGAGATCTCTGTGAGCCTCTTGGGTGTTTTCCCTTTCCCCAAAACAAGGGAATCTCTGTATGGCTTTGCCAGGAGGGTATTACCTCAGGCTGGCAGATTGCAATCAGTTCGGCCTGGGGCTTTTATAAGCCGTAGCGTTTTACTAGTTCAAATCTCTTTGCTCTTTGCTAACTGCTTGTTTGGTCTGTGGGTAAAGTCGTTTGTTTGCACCAGCTCCCCGTGAGAGCGGCCGGCTCCCGGGAGCGTGTCCCCAGGAGGGTGCACTGTGCTTCCCTGCGGGTCACATGCACAAACAGAAATTACTAATTGCCGGAGGCCGGAAAAGGCAACACAAGAGGCGGAACTGTCGAGGAGGAATTTATTCTGAGGCTTGTTTGGTATTGTAAGGAGTGCTTGGAAAATTCAGATTTCGGCGTTCCCAGCTGTCTTGTGCAGAGCACGCAGAACGGGTTGCCAGTGGTACTGCGTGCAGCAGCCTGAGCTGATGAGCAAGGGCTTTAAGGAGCCTCGTTCCTTGCGCAGGTATTCCGTGTGATCCAGCACAGTGCCCCCGTGCTCGCGCACACTGTTCCACGTGCAGGATTTCAGGCTTTGAAGTCATTTTAGTCTGTAGAACCTTTCTTCTGGCTGAGCAGAGAAGTCCTTTCTTCAGGAAGTTGAAATCCTTTTCCTTTTAGAGCTGTTCAGGAACCTCTGACAACCGCCTTTGCTGTCTGATATTACAGAATTCACAGCATTTCCACAAGTTACGTATTTTCTTCACAGATCAGCAGGAATTTAATTCTTCTCACCCCCCCCCCTTTGC
>VXBQ01004623.1:109725-125648 GCA_013400175.1 Phainopepla nitens | reverse complement strand
GGGTTCCGCCGAGCCCCCCGGAGGGGCGGCCGGGCCGGCCCCAGCCGCCACCGCAGTGCGGTGCCTCCGGGGAGACGCGGATCCGCCCGGCGGGTTGAGCTCCCGGGCGGCCGGCGGGGTTCGCTGGGCCCGGCGGTGCGGGCTGCGGGGCTGCGGGCGGCACACACGGTGCCTCCGGACCGCGTCTGCCCACCCTCAGCCTCACGGCGCTCGAGAAGGGAAGGGAGGGAAGGACGTGCCTGGCTGGACCCGGCTGTTCCCCGGGTGCAGAGCCGGCTTTTCCCGGTGCGTGCCCGCCCGCTGAAGCGTGATGTAGCTAAAGCATTAAAGCCCGTGTTTGGGAGGCGGGCGGTGCGCCGGGCAGCAAAGGAGCGAGCTGTCAGTGCTTTGGAGGCAGGAGTGCTGTTCCCACTGCGGTTTCGGGTTGGAAAGGCTGGTGCTGTCAGGTGAAAACAGCGCTGTGGTTGCTGCTTCAGTCAGGCGGCACTGACGTTACTTCTTTAATTGGTAAGAATTGGTGTTGTAGCGAAGCGGGTTAAAAACCGAGATGTGCTGCCTCTTCAGCAGGGCTTATTCGCGCACGGAACGGCCCGGTTTGCTGCCTAATGACATTAAGTGACATCTGTCAGCTCGAGATAGAAACGGGTTATTTGCCCAGCAGAGAAATAGGCAGAGCAGATCACAGAAGGAATTTCTCAGTTTCTCAGAAGTGACTTCGTTAACGGAATTCAGTTCTGCACGCTTTCTCGCCTGATTTGTAAAGATCAAAACCAGTGTAAGTAAAGCAAAAGAAAAGAAAAAAAGGTGAAGTTTTGAGTGAGTCTATTTGGCAGCTCCCCCAGTTGGTTGGGTCTCTTCTGCACAGCCGAAATGCGTCGTGTCACGGGAAAAGTGACTCAGTTTGAAACATATTCTTAAAAAATAGTATATTTCTCCCAGTTGTAGTTCTCAGCAGATTTGTCTAGTGGCGTAGTAATTTCTTGCATGTTAGAAATGAGTCTTTGTTGACAGATGCCAGGCTTTAGAAACAAAAGGGGGAAATCAGACTAATGCAGTCAGAACAAAGGGAAAGTGTAAAGCAGGCTGCATGGAGTGATTTTGGATGTAGGATGCCTGTGTTATCTGAAGATATTTTGCCTAATAGATAGCAAATAATTTTGATTATTTGGAGTCCTTTGTTTTGCTAACTCTAGTAAGATAATATATTTTTTAAAGGGAGGTTCTGTGGCTGAACAAGCAATAGGAAGGAGGCTATTCTGCATTTGGTTTGTTTTAATTGAGGTGATCAGTCCAAGTTTTATTTGGTCAAGGTTTTGAAACACTTGCCTTAATAATCCTCTGTACTATTCAAGCCAGAAAGTTCACAAGAGTGGAATAGAATAATACATTTTTTGGTTGTTACCTGCTAGTAAGTCCTGAAATAAATGCACTTCCTCCAGACAAGCACCCGTTTTTTTTCCTGGCATATGATTGCGGCCATAAAAAAGAAATGTATTATCTGCAGAGGTTCAAGTTCAGCTGGAGCTTGAGCTGTTTGTTTTCTTTGCCTTTAGTCTCTGTAAGGTAAGCTACCTCTGAATAGAGAGTGTGATATCAGGGCTGGGATGTAAGATTAGAAATTCCTTGATGTCAGTCGGTCACGCTGGTCTTGAGGGATGCACCTGGCCCTGCTGTCTAAGTGGCTGCTGCTGGATGCTATTTCACAGTATCTTTTTTGATTGCTTTTTCACCATTTCTGGTTCTCAGGTGAGACATCTGTACATTTGTGATTTTCACAAGAACTTCATTCAAAGTGTTCGGAACAAAAGGAAGAGGAAGACGAGCGATGATGGAGGTGACTCTCCTGAGCACGACACGGATGTTCCTGAGGTTTGTGGGCTGCTTTACCCCTTCTTAGCACGTTGAAGTTTCACTTGGATGTTCTCATATATCAGAAAGTATTTGTATTTTAAATTTCAAGGTTATTAAAGCTGCTGTGGAGTTACTTTCACTTTCCAGGAAGAGTTTTTTCTAACGTGAGGTGTCCTAATTTTCTTCATTCCCATATGAGTTCTTTGCTCATGTAAAGTTTTCTATAAAAAGAGGTGTGATAAGGTAACTGCTCAGCTTCATGTATGTACAGTTAAAATTATATTTCATACGAATTTTTTAAGGACAAAAATAAGTTGTTTTTGATGGTGGCTGGTGCCCCAACATAATTCTTTAATTCTTTGTTTGGGTATTTGATACCCAGGGATATTGAGCTGCTCCAGATATTTGCATATGTGGTATTTTTTTAGCACTACTTAAACCTACCTTTAAATAGTTAGTGGCACATTTTTATTTTCAGGAGATAGGGCTGGGGGAAGTTTTCTGTGATAGAGAACTCTAGAATAATCTTTTCTCTGTGCCACTGCGTGCTGCACTTGCTTCAGTGATGTTTCTGGTACTGTTGACATAGCAAAAGTTGTGCAGAGGTGATGTTCAGAGAAGCAGAGCATGGCCACGTCAGCAGAGCCCTCTGCTGGAAATGCCAGCCCTATTGGCAAAAAGCCTTTTATTTCTGAAAAAAAAAAAAAAAGCCACCAAGAGTCATTTTGCCAGCAAAGCTGTGTCGTGGTGCAAAGCTGGTGCACACAGCTCCTGTGTGGAGGTGTTGAAAGAGTAGCAAGTTTTTGGTATGGGTTTTTTTTTTTAAGATAACCTGACCTTTTGTTATCACTGTTCATGTTTGCATTCTGCAAGGTTCTCCATCAAAACTTTCCTGTTCAAGCTTTGCAGCAGTTGCCAGGGTGATTGCTGAAGACCCAGTTGGCATCTAAAAATGTTGGTGCTATAGAGCACACAGATTATTTGATTACTGAAACCTGAGGGATGCACATCACCCAGCAGAACAGGGAACTCTGCACCATGTCAGTTTTAATGTCATTTCCCTCTCAGTTTTCAGCAGAGCTTCCCTTTGTCTTTGAAACTTGGCATTTCCCACATGAACTTCATCTTCCCTGCTGTAACCTCGCCACCACCCCCTTTGCTTTTAAACTGTGCACTTCCTATTTAAGTATTTGAATTTCATTTCATCTCTGTACTCTGTTTTATGTCACAAGCCGTTTGTTCAGTGCCTGCTAAATTGTTATTTCATGTGTGAGCTTTTTAAACCTTGTGGGAACAAAAGGTTCCCCTTTGCTTGGAGGTTGCAGAGGTGTAATTGAGAGCAGAAATTGGCCAGCAATTCTGTTGACAGCATGTGAACCAGAACAAAAATTTCTATTTCCCTGAGGCTATTTTGGTCCGTTAGCATTAACAAATACAAAATACACTTAGGTTTGTCAGTAAGACAAGCCAGTGTGATTCTGAATGCAAGCAACAGGAGAAGTCCTGTTGAGGAAGAAATAGTTATTTTTAGATATTTTTAGATAAAATAACTACTCATAGAAGCTGAAGGTAGTGCTCATGATCTCTTCATCACTTCCAGGTTGACTTGTTCCAGCTCCAAGTGAACACCCTGCGACGTTACAAGAGACATTATAAGTTGCAGACTAGGCCTGGACTCAACAAGGCTCAGCTTGCAGAAGTAAGTGAGGACAGCAGTGGTGTTATCTCTGTTACAAGAAGACTTCTTATCTCCTCTGCTGAAGGGCACATTTTGTGGGCACTCACACCAGTGTGACTCACTGGTACGGACCAAGTGCCCTCTGAAAGGTTTCAGGGAATGATGCCAGCAGAAAGCTGCCTGCTTGCTTTTACCTGGGACAGGCTAGGAAGGCATGGACAGTGCCTGTTGAAAGCCTGTTTTAGTATCTTGCTTGTCTGTGCTTCCTTTCCCACCCTTTTCATCGTCCCAGTCAGTGCCCTTTAGGGAGCAGAAACAGGACCCAGTTTTTGGGTGGTGTCTGGGGGTGGTTGCTCAGCTGAAACTCAGACTTAACCCACTCAGCTTCTCCCTATGTGCTCTTGTTAGTTTTTCTTTCCTCACAGGCACGTGACCTCATTGGAATTGCTTATTAAAGGCAGCATCACTGTCCATGCATTCAGATTCTTTATTTCCCTTCCTTGTCCTGATAATTTTGTATTATGAAGGGCTTTTTTCTTAAGGCCCTCTGCTGCTTTCTCACCATATGGGCTACTTGTTCAGAAAGAACTCTCTGTATCTCTCTGGTATTTGGGTGAGCTGTGCTTGCTGTGCTTCAGCTCTGCTCTCTTTCCTGACTTGATCTGAAGCCATGCTGTGGGAAAAATCTTCTCTAAACTTGGAAAAATGGTAGTAGTTACTGATTAGCACTGTGGTTGATTTTGTAAGTTGTGGCTTTCACAACTGTCTGCCTAAAACTGTCTGGTTTGCTTTTAGTTTTGCTTTAAAGAACAAAAACGTGACAGAACAAAAAAGTCAGCAAGACACTGTCTTTCTCTCTTGCAAAGTCAACCAGAGAGTGAATATACGGAGAGAATGTGCTGTGTAGGGCATGTAGGAGTAAGTTGAACGAAGTAGGGTGGGGTTGTTCCTCATTAGCAGTCCTGATTTGTCATATTTTAACGAACCAGTTCGTGTCTGTCAGCTGCCTCCTGCCATGAAGAACTGCCTGCTTAAGGAATTTACCATGAATGTACCCAAGAGGAAAGAAAAGATCAATTACTGTGCAGGCAGAAAATAAAGGGAGCCTTACTTAAAGCTGTCACATACTTCCCAGATTTTCTGTGAAGCCTGAGCAGCTTTGACTCTACTGGATCCTCATCCAGCTCCCGTTTTTGAATCACTGCTGCCTGAGGCTCTTACACTCCTCGTGCTGTCCCACTGTGATGGAAGCTCAAGCTCCCATAAATCTTGGAGTGATTTATTGCTCGACCTGCATCAGAATCCCATTCTAGACCTGTGTTGGGTACAAAACTCTTTTGAGTTTCTTCTGTGTGAGAAGCGGATCTTGTCCAGCTCTAAGATGTTTTGTACATTCAGTTTCTGAGGAAAAAGCAGCTAATGTTTCAGGGCTTATGCTGCTGTCAGAGGGAGGTAGCCCTAACCAAACCGTAACCCTCCCAATGCAAATTCCCTGATGTTCCTTTCAGTGAAAACTTAAAAGCCCAGAGGAAATCACTCTGGATAAAAACTTTGCTACACCTGGTTCACACAGCAAAGGGCTGCAGTGTTTCTGACACTCTCCCTTAAGACATGGAGGTGCAGGGAAAACTTGCTCACCAAATAATCTCAGCACAAAATGTCGCCGAGGAGAAGCTGTGCTGCTTTGGCAGGAGGACATTCTGGCTTCCAAATTCCTCTTGTAGGTTGGCTGCAAATCCTGCTGACATAGCAAGGCTATGCTGTGTTCATACACACATTCCAGCTGTAAAGAGAGAGGGAGGTAAATGAGGACTGACAGTTGGAATTGGTGCCTGTTTCACTCAAAGGATAATGCGCTCAGTGGCCATAAAATCGTTTTTGGAAAGTGAAGAGAAAACCTGTTCTGATCATTTCTAGTTTTTAATTCCAGCATTTCTGTCTCTTTACCTGTTGTCCTTCTAGACTGTCAGTCGTCATTTCAGGAATATTCCAGTGAATGAGAAGGAGACACTTGCATATTTCATCTACATGGTGAAGAACAACAAGAGCAGGCTGGACCAGAAATCAGAAGGCAGCAAGCAACTTGACTGAAGACTAACAAGGCTTGGAATAAGAGAGACCTTGAAGGAACATGTGGTATTGTGCATTTTAGGTTTATAAAAAACTGTTAAAGTATATTGTAAATTTTTTTTTAAAATGCAGTGTCTGGATGACAGAAAAAGATACAGACATTCTTATGAGGAGTATTTGAAAACATGTGCCCAGCATGTTTCCGAAGACTTCTTCCCCTCATTTCAAAGTCATATTGGAATAAAGAAATGAGGATAATGGGGAAACCAAATAAATCTGTAGAACTGTGGAGTTTGTCAACTTGGTGTTTTAAACCATTTCTGGAAATCTACATCTCAGTGCAATTCAAATCCCAGATGGAATTTTTTTCACTGAATTCAGGCTGCACCACAAACCACCATGCAGTTTGTCTTGGTACAGGACTGGAAGAGCGGCAGAGATAAAATTCATTATCAAGGTGCATGGGTCAGAAGTTTGTCTGAAGCTTGCTGCTCACCTACACATGCTCTGTCTTGCCTTGAGTCAGTGCTTCAAGTCCCAAACTTCTACAAATGCTCCAGCTCACCAGATCTACTCCAGTGAACACTACTTGACCAGTCTGAAATTGATGGGGTTTTTTTGCCATTTTTTTCCTCCCGACCCCATCCGACACAGATGCCAACCAACTCTCTGCAGTCTCTTTTCTAATTCCTTTTAAGAACTCACTAATTAATTTTTCTGTAAGCATTTAAAAACTTTTGCATTTCTCTGAATGTGGTATTAAGGCAAACACAACCTATTTTCTATGTCTGATCATGTTGGTAGAAGTGCTTATTTAATTGATTTATGCATATTTCAGTGATGGTAGATGAAACAATGGCTTGAGACATCAGTCTCTTCATTTCTGTGTCAGGTCAGTATCGGTCACAAGTGATGTGCATTTTATGCTGAAGCTTAAGCAGGTGTCACAAAACTGCTGTGTGCATTCAGGGGCTCTGTTTAGTATAAAGCAGATTTATGGGTGAGGCACCATAACCAGGGCAGTGATCTGACTGGAGCATTTCATGATACATTTCATCTCCCTTTGCAATGGGCAAAGAAGCATCAAAGCATTTGCCTTTCATGAACATTACATGTGCTTTCATGAGAGCTGTGTGAGTGAGGGTGGCACACTGGTGCTCCCTAACAGGGCACTGTAGCAGGAGATCACCCTGATTATATTTAAAGCCAAGGTGTCCTTACAGATGATTATTTTGGCAAAAGGAGCTTTTAAAAGTGTTGGTCATGACTGACTGTTCTCCAGTGACCTCAGATTCTCTTCAGGGGATCTCATGATTTAAAGCACCATTCTGTTTCTTTGCTGTCCTGACCAGTGTCTCCATTCTGGTACAAGATGCCAAGACTCCACACAGAGAGGATATTCTTAACAAGCCTTAAGCAACGAAAGGAGCAGTAGAAAACCTTGGCTAGCATTTTGTAAACGGCAGGTTTTATTATTTCAAAACCAGATGAAGCTTTGTTTAAGAGCTAAACTCACTGGTCATGGTCCCAGCTTAGTCCTGCATTGTGTTTTGTAAGGCATGAAGGGTTCACTTAGTGAAGCTCTTGTTGAAGCTCTCCCAGGGTCTCTTTAAAATTCAAGTCACGATTTAAAGCAAGTTGTTCACGTCCTTCTGAATTGTTTGCTAATACTCCAAAAACATGTTCAAGAAACTTCAACATGTCTTAAGTCCTGTGTCATAGGCAGAAATACTCTGTTGTGGTACATGTTCCATTTGTGACATCTGGGGAGTGTGATTGTTTCAGCATTTCCTTGTTCAATTCCATACGGATTTTTAGAACATCATACAAGAGAGAGGTTCAAGGAATGAGGAGAGAATGTCTTGTGTTGGTATTTCATGAATGTTTAAAAAATTTCCTATTTGTGCTGGTCCTTTCCTTATTTGAAAGGGTGGAGTAGTTCCCACATCAGCCAACATGATCTGGCTTCTCTCATTCAGGACAGATGGTTAGAAGGGTACATTCTCTGACTGCATGTTAACCTTCAAAGTGCTCATGTAATCAGAGGGTGTTACCAAGGGAAAATGAGTTTCTGAGTTGAGAGGGTTCTGCCTCACAGTGATTCTTCCCCTGTTCTGGGCACTGGTGAGGCCACACCTCGAGTGCTGTGTTCAGTTCTGGTCCCCTCAATTCAGGAAGGACATTGAGGTGCTGGAGCAGGTTCAGAGAAGGGAAACAAAGCTGGTGAAGGATCTGGAGCACAGATCCTGTGAGGAATGGCTGAGGGAGCTGGGGTTGCTCAGCTGGAGAAGAGGAGGTTCAGGGGGCACCTTCTCATTCTCTTCAACTCCCTGACAGGAGGGTGGAGCCAGCTAGGGGTTGGCTTCTTCTCCCAGGCAACCAGCGCCAGGACACGGGGAAATTGCCTCAAGCTGCACCAGGAAGGTTTAGGTGGGGCATTTGGAGGAATTTCTTCACAGAAAGGATGATTAAATATGGGAATGGGCTGCCCAGGGAGGTGGTGGAGTCCCTGTCCCTGGAGGTGTTTAAGGAAGGACTGGCACTTGGTGCCATGGTCTAATGGACACGGTGGTGTTTGGTCACAGGTTGGACTCGATGATCTCAGAGGTCTTTTCCAACCTAATTGATTCTGTGATTCTGTGATTCTAGACCAAAACTGTAAAAATGTAGTTTGTTTGGGATTTACTTTTTTTGTGGTTGTATTTTATTTTGTTTTATTTTTAAGAGTAAATAAATCCGTTGGGGTGTTTTAGTAGCCAGCAGCAAAACTATTCTTTTCAAGGAAATATGGTGGCAGGTTCCATCTGTTCAGGTGTATTCACTGGAATGCTTTTGCGCCGAGGTGGTGTCCAGGAAACTTTTCTTTTTTTCCTGAAATAGTCAATTGATGTTAAATGGGATCCTTGTTGGTTTCACTTCTAAAGCAATTATACTTTTTTGAAAAAAATAAATTCTTAGTGAAGTGTGATGATGAAGAGATGTTTACCAGCCATTAGCAGTTGTTTATAAGGTGGAAAGCTTGGAGGCAAGACACCAAAGAAGCAGAAGAATCTTTGGCTGTCAGACCCCACGGCCTTATAAACCCCTTGCAAATGCCTTATTACCTTGTTCTCAACTTAGCTAGAGCAAAACACCTTGAGCAACAGAAAGCTGATGGTCTTGTTGGAAGGGTCAGCCACTTGCTGGCTGCCGTGCTATGAACTGAAACCACATGTCAATTCAGTAGCAATATCCATGTTCAGGGTGCCTGTGATTCTTGAAAAGCATTTAGTGTCTAATAACCAGAAAACGCAACAATGCAATTGTCGTGTACGATACCGTGCTGTGTGTTCGAGTCCTTATGCTGCATGCCAAGTAAAAGAGAAAAAAAGACTTTCCAACTTTTTATTTTAAACGTCAAATTAAATGTGTTTGAACCTCACACTTGTGAAGCCATGAGGTGGGACATTTTCTCAGCACTTTGAGATGGGACTTGTTGGAAAGGTGTAAGACCCAAATCGCTTTGGCTGGTATGATACGATTTTTTTTTTTTTTTTGCGTTTTGCTTTTCACAGATGGGCCTTAAATTCTGTCTAGCTTTGAACCATGGAGCACAAGCCTTGGGGGCATGGAGGATGACCAGATGTCATCTCCTATTTATAACAGTGGAAGCTTATTTCTTACAAGCCTGCATAGGTGACATTCACCCTGGGGCAGAGGAATTGTCTCTGAAGGTCTCCAGCCATTATATAGCCTAATGCAATTCCATAACCTAGCTCAATTCTCATTGCAGAGTTCCATTAAATTAACTAGGGTTCTGAATAGATCCAAAGCCATTAGTATGCAATCCAAATAATGCAGAAACATCTCTTCTGGGGTTAATTTCATCCTGTATGCTGACCCTCTGCTCACTTCAAGGGAAGAAGAAATCATTGCTGGTAGTTATTGGCTTGAGCTCAACTCAGGGGAGTTGGAAGCATGCAAAGACTTGAGTCAGTAGCAACCTGATGGCTGAAAAGTGCAAATACATCCAAGGAGGCTCTGTTAGAATGCAGTTTTCAAAATTTCCTAATCTGAAAGATTATTGTGTATCAATCTGAAGTAAATGATTGCATTAAAAAGTAATGTTTCCTTTGCCAGGCACTTGAGATGCTCAACCTGAGAAAACCAGAGCTTTGTACTGCTTCTCTCCAGTATTCTAGTGTCCCAGTTTTCCTTAGAAATGTGGCTGTAAACCACTAGATACCCCAGGGTGCAAGAATTGACCAGAACATGTCAAGCCTGGCATTTCAAGTGAGTCTAAAGTGCAAGCTGGGTTCAGAGAGGCTTTGAACACAAGAGCTGAAATAATCTGCAGTAAATGGGAGTTTTCATGCAGGTCATGATGGCACAGGGAGGGTGAAGGGGACATTGCCCACAGGGAGACTGAACAAAACACACTTCCTCTGCAGCAGCAGCGTGGAGGGAGATTTGTTCTGCCTCTTGTGATGGATGTTTTATGAGAGGGGGAGGAGGGCGAGCTGTGCACTTTACATCTTTTGGTTGAGCCAAATGTAAATACCAATGGGAGATCTTGAGCAGGAACTGCAGTTGCAGGGCAGAGGAGGGGTCTGCTGAGGGACTGTTTGTTGAAGTTTGCAGATGGCTGGACTTCTAGAGCACTAGAGTCACTTTGTCTCTACAGTTTGGAAACGTGGGTGATACAAGGTGGCCTCCCTTCCAAAAGGGGCCCTTGTGCTGCCCAGAGTAAGGACTGGAGAGTCCCAAAGGTGAAGGAATGTTATTGATGCCTCACTCCTCGTGTCACTCATGCCCTTTAACCTCCTCTAGCTTATCAAGTTAGAGAGTTGTCATTTTCCACTTTCGAAGTGCAAATGAACTGTTAGGATGTAAGGTACTCCTTGCACTTTTCACAGCTATTCCTGGTCTGGTGTTTTTGACTTGCTTGTGAACACATCTGTTTGGGATGAACTAAATGCTTGAACAAAGTGTGGGGAGAGGGGGAGGCTCCTGCCTTAAACCTGAACTTCCCTTGCAAGCAGCTCTGCAGGCCATCCTGTACTTCAGCAGGCTCCAGGAGCCTCTGGCTTACCTGAGCCTTACTGGGGCTGGGTTTACTCCTGTCCTACCCACACCTCTGCTCCACAGCCACTGCAGGGCAGGGGGGTAGCAGGTAACTTGCAGAATGGTTTGGAGTCTTGTGGCAGGCTTACTGGGAGAGAAAACTGTGTTCCCTCTTCTGTTCCTGGCCTCCATGTGTTGTGCTGATCTTATGCCAAATGTTTTGGACACCTTGTATTTTTAACTGTGTAATATAGCTGTGTATTGTTAAAGCAACTTAGTAACTTATAGCAAAAACTGTAGAACTCATTTCTCTGAGGTGTAGGAAATGTCCTGCTTCCACTGTGTATGAGACTTTAACTCTGTACTGTCTGACAAAGATAAAATTCTGAATTTCACTTTAATAAATGATCTATCTAGCTACCAGGCCCACATGCCCTTGTTTGCCTTTCTGCCCTCAGCACTGATGGTTCCAGAGCCAAGGGAGTTCTGCTTTGTGTGGATGTTTTGTGCCAGGCTTCTCAGATTCACTGCCTTTTCCCACCCAGCTCCCCAGGCTGGAAACACTGCAGACATGGAGCAGAGAATGGCACTGCTCAGTGGGAATGCCAGGCCTGCAGTAGAAATCTCAGGTGATGGGATATTTTCTGACAAACCCATGTGGGTTGCACAGGTGCAATTCATGGAGTCTTTTGAATGCAACAAAAAGACAACTTGCAAAAAAGATGGAGGCTGTTGAAGAGCCATGTGTCCTTGCATTTTGGGGAGTGTTGGGCTTTTCTATGAGGGGAATTCCTCTCCTCCTATATCATGAAGAGTCTGTTAAGTGCAGCTTCTCATTTGATTCATGTTTCCTAATGAATCTTCTTTGTGTCTAGTTCAACCCTGTGCTGCTGCTCCTTTCTCAGGCACATCCTTGGCTTAATTTTATGCATGATTTATAGCTCCTGTTGTCCAGAGTCAAACCTGCATGCCCAGCTAACAAGGTGGGCACTGCTCCAGAGCAGTAATGACGTGGATCATCCCAACATTCAAGATCCTTTCCTATGAAATGCTTTGTGTCATTTCTTTTTCTGATATTCTTCCTGACCATCAGCCTTACAGGCAAAGGTACCTCACATTTTTGCTGCACTGAGGAAGCAAGTGAAATAACCTGGGACTTGAGTACTTGTTTGTCTGAACTCTGTCGTGGTGTTTCTAAAGGCTCTGCTGGCACTGTTTGAGTTGTGCTTTTCGCCTTGACTTTTAGCCAGGAAAGAGGTTGTAGTGTAGCTTTTCACACACTTGGGTTCTCACAGAGGAGGATGATCAGATGTCAAAAGCTTTACACCCAAAACAGATCCCAGTGTCCCCTGGCCTTAATGAGCCAGGATAATTTTGGAACATGAAGGTTGTTCCTGCCTCAGGGAGCTCTCGGTTGAGGAAGGCAAGACCAGACAGGTGGGCACCATGGAACAAGGAGCAAGGGTGGATCACATCACACAACCTGTGTGCTGTCAAGGGTTTGTAGGAGATGTCAGGGGAGAATCTGAAGGTGAGGACAAGGGCAGCATACCCCAGTGGAAAGGGAAAACTGTCGTTTGCATTCCCAAACTGACGAGTGGGGGCTCTTCTGCCGGCACAGTGAGGAGGAGAGGCAGCAGGGCTCAAGGAGGACAGCTGTAAGCAGCAACCTGTTGTGCAGGTGCTGGCTTCAGTACAAAAGAGTATAATGGAAACTCGTGATAGAAATAAACTGCCAGTTTATTTATAACTGCCTGTTACTTGTATAGAGTAATGAATAATGCTGCTTAATCTCATGTTTGCTCCCTGCCAAGAAACCCACAGAAGACTTCAAGCTCCAAACCAAGGCGGAATCTGCTCAGTCTTTTTAACAAATTCACACTGACAGACAAAGGAACCAGCAAAGGATCTGATGGGCCGAGAACTGCACGTCCCTCTCTGCTCTCCGGGCTGCCGTGCGAGGGCAGTTGCGTTTTGCTTTTCACAGGGGGATCGCTGCCCCTCCAGCCAGGGCCGCTGCCGGGGCACCGGGGCCGTGTCCCCATCCCGAAGACCCTTCCTTGGCAGGAGCTGGCTGTGCCTGTCAGAGACCGGAAGCGGGATTACGCTGAGCTGGGATGTGGAGATCATAAAAACGGTTTGTTTGGGTTTTGAGGCTTTTTTTCCTGGTTGGACATTGAAATTGAACACGTCCGATCCTCTGCGTGAGCCGTCCTGCAGCCTCCTTGCAGCCTTGATGGAAACCAGGCATTGCCTCCCCACTCCCCAGCAGAAAGGGCAGCACAGAGGACCAGGGAAAAATGTGAATGTGGATTTAATGGTTTTGTGTCTTAGAGATGTGGCTGTGCAGGAGGAGTGTGGAGGGGAGAGACTCAGGGCTTGCTTGGTTTTTTTTTTAATTTCTCCTCTATCCAATACAGAATAACTACTCAGCTCCACCAGCACTCAGCCTCACTTTGCCAGGAGCTGGAGTCCATTTCATGTCTCTTATCCTTGCAGGCAGTGCTGGCTTCCTCCCTAAGTACAGGAAAACCCTCCAGGTATGCTTTTACTTAATTGCCTTTTGAACTTTCTCCAAGATCTGTTCCCTTTACATGTTGCAGGAAGTACTCCGTGATCACCCCAGCACCTTCAGCAGGAACACCCTGGTGCTGTGGGGAAGAGGGAACTGTCAGGTGGCTGAGGTGGCTCTGCTGCTTCTCCTGCCACAGACAGACTCAGGCTGCCAGAGACCACAGTGATGCTGTGCTGTGTCTCTTCTGGCCTTGACACCTGTGTGGGCAAAGCCTGTTGCATCCAGGTCACTTTGGTGTCTGGGTTCTCAGCAGCTCCTGCACCCAGCCCAGCAGCCATGGCCTGGGAGGAAGCCCAGGTGAGCAGAGGAAGGAGTTTCAGGGTTCCTGCGAGCTTTGTGCACTGACTCAAAACTCGTAACTCCTTCCCACATCTCAGTTGGGAAGGAGCTCCTGGCCATGGCAGTTAAGCCAGCCTGCTCTGGGCCCTGCTTTCCCCTTGGCTGCCCCTGCAGGTCAGTCACAGGCCGTGACAATTTTGTCAAAGTAGCTGCAGTTTAAGGGGGAAAAAAAATGGTTTTCCTCTCAATCCCTCAGTTTTCAACTGCTGGTGATGCCATAAATTCCCCTACTTCTCTGGTTACTGTAAAGTCGTGCAGGGTGGTCAGGACCTGAACTGCTCACACAAAAGAAGAAGCAGGGGGAAAGGAAACAGCAAGAAGGGCCTTCCCTGCCTTGGGCATCTGTCACAAGGGCTCAGCAAGGCCCCAGGGGTTTGCTGTAGCTCTGCAATCCCTCTGCTCTTTGGTGACTGCCTCTCACTCCTCTCTCACCAGTGCACACTCTCCTCCCAGCCTGTGCTGGCCACTCGTGTTCCAGCAGCTCCATCCAGCTCCCTGGCCCCTCTGATCAGCAGGCTCCTGGAGCTGCAGCATCTCCAGGTTTGTTATTGCACTTCAGCTTTGGAGTAACCAGGAGAGACAGAGCTCGTCCAGCATCACAGGGCTGTGGCACTGAGTGCCTGGATGGTTCCACCCCTGCCCTGAGCTGTACAGCACTGGTCCTCTGCCAGCCCTTCCATCCTGGGCCTTAAATCCAGCTGCTGCTTGACACACAAGTGAGCTGCTGTGCCACCCCACGCCACCCACCCTCACCTGAGGGCTGATGTCTTGGGAGATCGCTGGGAAATTGGCAGCAAAGTGTCAGCACTGCCAGGGAAGGTGTTTGTTGTGGGCATTGCTCCACCACTGAGCAGGACAAAAACAGGCAATTCTGCAGAAAGCTCCCAGTGCTCTGCAAGGGAGAAAGAGCCTTCATGGAGTAAAGGAGCAATGCAGGCTGGCTTTGGAGAGGTAGGGACATGGGATGGATGATGGGTTTGTCCATTGTTTGAAGGATGGTCTTGGCCCAAGGTGCAGGGTTCTTGGTCTTTCCCAGCAAAGGCAGCTGCATGGAAAAATTTACCCTGGACAGAGCTCAGTGCAAGCAGAGCCAAGCAGGAACTGCCACAGGGGTGAAAACCCAGAGAGTTTGGATTTGGCTTAGAAAATAAAAGTGAGAAAGTAAAAAAAAAAAAAAAGTTAGTGTTCATCTACCCTGTGGCTGCAGAGTCTTGCCGTGCTTGGACATCATTTCTACAGCTTTGCATCAGAAATGCATCCTCTCTCTAGATGGGGCTCGGCGTCACATGACTCCGGGAGATTTGAGGAAGAACCATTGAATGTCATGAACTTTGCAGCTGGGCGGGGCCTCGCTTGGGCTGAAAACCTTCCCACCTGAGCCGTGCTCCCAGGAGACAGTCTGACTTAGGAGCCAGCAACTGGCCTGAGAGGCTCCAAGTGCTGGGAGAGGATCAAAAAGCTCCCCTGGCAGTAAATCTTTCACCTGCCATGTGACTCACTGGGGCTTGTGGCCATTTCTCCGAGGTCGGCCCCGGGTCAGGATTTCTCCTGTCTCTTTAGCCCCCAAACCTGGAGATTTTTGTCTTATCTTTGACGCCATCTTGACACCGAAAACAAATTATGGCCCAATTACCCTTACTCAGAGGCGCTGGGGCTACCTTAAATGGCCACAACTACCAGCGCTTCCTTAAGAGCGGTAATTAGTGGGGCGTGGGGTGGGGAGGGGGCGAGGACTGGGGTGCCCCTGGCATGAGGCTGCCCTTGCTCCTCTGTTTGCCAGGGCAGGAGGGGACATCCCATCCGGCCCCATCCCATCCGATCCCTTCTATCCCGGCCTGTCCCTGCCGCACCTCTGGGCTCCGCAGAGGCCAGGCAGACGTGGGGCTCCCTGCCACCGTGGTGTCCGGGCTGGGGGCTGCCCTGCCCCCTGCCTCCCCCAGCCCTGTGTCACCGGCTGGGCCAGCCCAGAGGGGCCCCGTGACGGGAGGCAGCAGCCCTGGCCCTGGCCGTGACCTTCGGGACGACCTCGAGTGAGTCCCTGCCAGGGCTGGGGACCGGCTGTGCCTCTCATTCCAAGCTGGGACATCTCCGTGCCCACCCGACAAACACGGCACAGCAGCATCACAGCTGAGCTGCCATAACAACCGACCTGAACATTTTAAAATTTGTTTTTCTTCCCATCTTTCAGTGTCATTACACCGCCCTATCCTCTGCTCTGCCCCTGGGCATTTTTTGCCCAGGGTTGTGCTGTCTGCCTGAGCTCAGCCGCTGTTTTGGGAGCTGGCAAATCCAGCCTGCAGCCTGGACAGTGCTCATGGGTGATCGGGTGGCTGGGTCTGGGTGTTTCTTCGCCCCTGCCTCCCCCCT
>VXBQ01004623.1:81794-104529 GCA_013400175.1 Phainopepla nitens | reverse complement strand
GGAGAAAAGGGGGCGAAGGTGTCGGGGTGGGGCGGGCTGGGCACTCTGCGGCTGGGGCTGGCAAGGACGGGGTGCGGGCTCTCTCCCCGCACATGGGGCTGCTGGCCCACGCCTGCTCCGTGCGTTGCACGGCTGCACGGGGATGTGCACTGCACGGGTGTACAGCACATGCCCACGCTGCGCGATGCACAAATCCACACTGCACGTGTGCTGGTTACACCACGCACCGCTGCTCACACCAATGCACTGCACACGCTGCCCGCATGCACCACGAAAATGCTGCTTGCACCACACAACTCTCTGTGCTGTGCACACGCTCCACAAGCGCGTCCCACACGAGCGCCCGTGTGTGTTACATACGCCAGCAGCACGGATGTGCACGATGTCATTGGCAGTATGTGACACACACACACACACGTGTGGCACACCACACCTATCACGCGCATGGCTTAGAAGCACACGTGTGTGTGCTGCTCACCCGTGCAGCGCAGACACTGCATGGATACATAAATATATTGAAATGATACTGTCCATGCACACAAATTGACGATAGGGAGGTGGAGGCCTGCCCTGCGTTTCCCTGTCCCAGCTAGGCCACGAAGGGGCTGGTGGAACCCACTGGGGCTGGGATCTTGCTCTTCACCACAGCCCCAAACCCAGTGGATAGCACATCCTGCTCGCTGCTGCACCCACGGGAGACAGATCCCCGGGAGGATGTCTCCCAGAGCCCGGCCTTCACCCCCAGCCCTGCTGGGTGACGCTGGTGCTGACCCCTGCTCTGGCTGCAGGGACTCCCGGTGAGGACAGGCTGGGCATGGCAGCGGTGATCACAGCCCGGCGGGGCAGGAAGGGGCTTTGGGCCCGAGGTATGTTAGCGATTAACGGCGCTTTCCAGCGATTCATCTTGCAGCGGAGGGTGGAAACGTTGGAAGGTTGTTTGCAGGCGCTTGTATTAATCATCCGGGCTAACACACCATTAACGTCCTCCTGCATTTTAAAGATGACAAATTTTATTTGACTTCTCTCAATCACGGTTCCCGGGCGGATTCGGGAGCCACTTAAATGCCTCGGATTTTCCATCGTTAGTTGTTACAAGGCGAGTTGCAAAGGCAGGAGGCTGGGGGGGCCGGCGCAGGGTGCAAGCAGGTCTCCGGTTCTGCCGGGCCCCGGCGGCTGGGGGGGAGCGCCCGTGCCGGATCTGCCCAGCTTTGTTCCCCCCTGCTTTGTTCTCGGCTGCTGCAAAGACCCCGCTTCCCCACCCCCTTTAAACAAGCGCCCTGCACACATTTGCTAGTGATTACTCTCCTGTTAGAGCCAGGCCTTGGGTAGGGTAGGGCGTCGTGTCCCCGATTTCCTTCAAAACAGCCGCGGCTGGGTGGGATCCCCGAGCCCGGCTCAGAGCTGGTGGGAGCCAGTGCCCTCCTGGGAGGAGTTCAGGGGTCCCTCCTCCCATGCTGGCAGAGCATCACCTGTGGAGCACAGGTTAGAGTCTGTGCCGCCCAACCCCAGCTCTAGAAATACCTCCCAAAAACATCCCTTTCATCCCCACAGCCCTGCACTGCACAGGCCACTCACAGCCACATCCAGCTGGGAGCTGTCGCCTTGAGCCGAGCACCAGAGTCACCTCCAGCTGCCAAGCCAGGTAAGTCCAGCCCAGGTCTGGGCATTATCTTGCTTAATCCACCCCCTGACGGAGGTCCCTGGACCCTGCTGAGTTTGAAAGTGCTCAGCTGAGCAAATAGTGGGACCAGAGGGTTGATTTTCCTTTGGAAAATCATTCTAATCTTTTGTGTTTTAATAAAATAATAAAACCAGAGCCCTTTTTATGCCGACACCTTCTAAATCAAACCAGACTGCCTTTGTCATGGCATCCAAATTTAGCACTTCTCAAACTTTTGGTGAGTTTCTTTAATTTCACATCTCCCCACTCGCATGGGGGAGAAAACGCTGAGCAGTTTGGATTAGGTAATTTATGGCTGGCATGGCAGGAGGAACCATGTTTCTCTCCACCTGTTTTCCTTCAAATCCTTCCCAGAGAAAAATTTCCTGCCCTCATGGCCAGGTGACGGTGAGGGGGCCGAGGCTGCATGTTGGGAGTGAGGTTATCCCAGGTCTCTGTGAGCCCCAGCACCCCAAACGCAGCAGGAGCCACCATGCTCTGCCTCCATCCCCGTTTCTGGGATGGGAGCTGAGGATTTGGCCCCGGCCCCTCAGCCACCTCCTTATCAGCGCCCAGCGAGCGGCAGCCCCGGTGTCCTGTGACTTTGACGCCAGCCCTGCTCCCCCCTCCGGCTCCCTTATCTAAATAGGAGCGTAAATCAGGGCCTTGGCAGATGCCCTGGCAGGACAGGGACTCCATAAAAAGGGGCTCTGCTCCAGCTCTGTTTACATTGCAGCCCTGTAAAATATTCCCCTTGTCTTCCTTGTTAGCATCTCCCTGCAGCATCCCGGCACCCTGCTGCACCCACATCCCCCCACCCCAAGCTCCACTGAAGCCCCAGGGTGCACTGAAGCCAGGAGGGTCCCAGCCCTGTCACCCCACACCGTGTCCCCCATCAGGTTATGCCCAGGGTACCTCCTCACTCAGGCACTGCCTTCGATCCCCTCCTCAGGCACTGCAGGCGCAGAGCAGGGCTGAGCCAGCTCCCCTGGGCAGCTGGGTTGTGTCTAAAGGTGCCCCTGGGTATTTATAGCACTTGCCTGAAATAATGCAATAATAATCACTCAGCACCTTCCTAACAGTTCTGCTCTCAGAGGCCTCGGGGGACGGTGGCAAAAACCCTTGGGAAACTGAGGCAGGAGCAGAGTCTGCTTCAAGCAGAGCTGCAGAGAGCTGCTCTGGGGGATTATTTTACTCCTGGCAATGTGAGGAGTAAGAGAACCTGCAGAAGTGAATGGAATTAAGTCAGTTTGGAATTAAATCAGAGCCAAGGCTGGGCTGCAAAGCCCACTCAGGGCATCCCTCCTCCCCAGCAGGGTTTGCCACGCGTGTCCTGCTGTGCCAGGATGGGTTTCACAGGAGTGAGGGGTGCTGGGGTGCAGCAGAGCTCGCACTGCCTCGTGTCCGTGCTCTCCTGTGCCCACACACTGCCCGAGTCCCCCAGACTGCATCACTGGGCTGCTTGATCCTGCATCAGCACCACAGGAGCAGCTCCCACCGAGGTTCGGTCTGTCAGAGCCCCAGGAAGGAGCAGGAGGAATTGGAGGTGAACACAGGGCTGTGCCTGGATGTTCCTGCTCCCAGCAGCAGCCCACAGCATCTCCTCTGTCCACACCCCTCCCGTGCTGCCCCTACGGCGACACACAGGATGACTGCAACCATTGCTCCTCAAGAAATACCCTCTATTTATGGCCAAACAGCCACTGCCTTGCGTGGATAAATCAAAAGGAAAACAAAGCTTTACGGAAAAAAGTATTAAATTTTCCATGTGCTCCTGAAGGGATGGGCCAGGCGCTCGTTGTTTATTTTTTGGGCTCTCTCTTTGCTAGTACTGTAAGTGACATTGTGTTTACAAAAGTTTTTATGTCATCAGAGCAAAGTCACAGCTCAGCTTCCTCTCCTGTGTATTTTATGTAGATGGATGTGTCTGTGAGGAACATTCAAACTAAACAGAGAGCTGGTTTATAGGAAAATGTATTTATTTGAAAAATCGTAACTCACAATTTCGGCAAAACCGGGCTCCACATTTATTGCTGCTAATGGGGTGTGGCGGCCATAAATTAACCTGGAAAATTGCTGCGGCCATTTCAACAATGGCTCATTGTGCTGATGGAGCAGCAGCTCCTCAAAGACGGCTCATGTCAATTTGCAGTTAGGTTTGGATGAAAACAATAGGTAAAGGGAAGGTAACAGCAGCCTCACCGCTGGAACCAGCCCCAAAATCATTGCTCTAGGCTGGCATGTGTGCCCTGAGTCTCACTTAGAACAGCACTGTTCCCTCATCTGATTGCCATGGAAATCAGTGGAAGGAGGCTCCACCTGCCATAAGGGGAATTTCTATTTATATTACATTACCTGTCATAGACACATAATTGGAGATGACAGAAAAGCCCAGTCCATGAGCTCTGACTGGCAGCCCAGGTGAGCCACGTGCATGGAGAGTGGGTCCAGTTGCTCCCTGGTTGACCTCTCTTCTTGAAAGAAGTTTTGCACAGAATCAGGAGCAATGCTCTTACCCTAAACCCTCTTCTTTCCCCACTCAGATTCCTTGCTGAGACAAACACTGATCCCCAAAACCTTGAGCTGGCTCCTGACCCCGGGGTACAAGCTGCCACTGTCATTCTCCCATCCTTGATCACCTGGCTCAGGGCAGGGTTTGGCTGCTGGCTCGTGGTGGCAACTCTCCACTGGTGGGGAGTAGTGGAGAAGAGCTCCCAGATGATTCAGGTCCCTGACAAAAACCAGTGCCTTCTCCTCCTCGAACCACTTTCCACTCCTGAAGCAAATTTACAAGGGCTCTAAAATGTCCTGCTCCAGGGCATCAGCCAACTGTTAATGGCTGGGGATTGGGAAAGACATTTCCTCTGCTGAGAAGGATTGCATAAGCGCTTATTAAGGCAGCTCCTGGCGTCTTCGTCAAAAGCATCTGGTTTGGGGCATAGCTGGAGACAAACTGCTGGGTCTGGATGGGCAGAGCTGGACTTGCTGCTTCAACCTTTCCCTAGGCCAGATGTTAGTGCAGGTTTGGGTCGTATGTGCTGCTGCAGAAAGGGAGGTGGGTCATGACGTGGGATGTTGTCCTTCTCCCTCTTCCCCTGCTCTCCATTAATCCTGGTGCTGCCACTGTGGGGACTTCTCTTCCCACTCCTTCCAACTCCAGGATCTCAGGGACCTTCCAGCCCCAGGTACCACGACACCACGTGTGCATGAGGGATTTCTCTGGTCCCTGCTCACACCACCATCCCTCATTCCTTGAAAGTGGGGCTTCCCTCCTGTCCCACTGCTACTGTGGCTGGCACATGGGCTGTCCTGGCTTGGTTGTGAGCTCCTGTTCTGCGCCACATCTGTGTGACATTGCAGGTAAATGGCTTTGTGATGGGAAGAGGCTGCTGACAGTGGTCCAGACCACCAAAATATCTTGGGATGCTTTTGACAGGGCTCTGCTCTGTCACAGGCTCAGTGTGATGTGCTGTCACTGCACAGCAGCCACAGCCAGGGAACAGCATCCTGTCCATGTTTCCCTGTGGTGGGACCATGTCCCAGTATCCCCACTTCCACCTGTGTGCATCCACATGGGGTTTTAAATTCATTTTGTCTCTAAGATTTCCAGGGCAATTCCAGCTCTCATCACGCAATGCCTTGTGCCAAGTCTGGCTATGCCTTCTCAACTGTACCAAGGTAGGAGGATGAGGACAATTAGTGATACCTTATTATTCTGGTTATACTCAGCTCTCAGAATTCCAGGTTTTCTCTCTGCTCAGGTGCAGGAGTTACTGCTCACTTCCATGGGAGCAGAGGGACTGATTTTCCCTTGGTTCCCCTCACGGCATCCTGAGATGTCTGTGCAGCTGCTGGGGCAGCCACTACAGCAAGACTCTCAAGATGGGTTTTCCAAGGTTGAGTTTTTTTGCAGACTGAGATGGTTTTAAGAATTAACAAGCATCTGTTAATACTTTTTTTTTTTGCAACAGAAAATTATTTGGGAGTTGGGGGTCTTAAATAATTTTAGTGCTTTTTCCCACCCTTTTTTCCCCTGTTTTATAAATGGGATGTGCCAGAAGCCTCCCCAGAGCTCATTATTCCCCATCCCAAACTGGGATCCAGCACCCATCATGGCTGTACTGCTGCCTTCACAGGCATGGGGGGAAGTGGAGGGATTTTGGGGCAAAAAGGCACAGAGACACTGAGTGTCCTTTTGTCAGTAAGGAACATGGTGTCACCATGGATATTGTACCTCCTTGCATCCAGGGAGTCACAGGATGGGGACATGTTGTGAAAAAATGAATCCAGACCTCCAAAGAATAAGGCTTTTATTGTATATCAATATACACAGTAAATATGTGACTCCTCCTAACATGCTCTGGAGAAAAAAACTGTCTGAAATGGAGCTTATTGGAAGGAAATAAATTGCTCCCATAAAAATACTGATCCCTCCCTACTTCTCAAAACTGAAACAAAATCGTTTGCTGTGAGCTGAAGACCTTTCTTCTCTTGGCTCCTGGTTTTCCAAGAAGAGCAGGGAACATGAAGGAAAAACAAGCCTTCCCCATTAAAACACGCTTAAGCGAAACTCCAGTTTTCTCTTAAACTTCTCTTGGAAACATTTGAAGCAGCTTCATGCAAACCAGTTCTGCTCTTTGAAAGGCCATTAAAATAAAAAACACCCAACCCAAAATAGCCATCTCTGCAAGAAGCATCTTGTTTGGACAAAAGTGGTTTGTTTTACACCATGAATCCAAACACTCCTGGGGAAATGTTGTGAAATCCGCCGCGCTGGCGGTGCAGCGGCTCCAGGGAAGTTTTGTGGGACAGGGACAAAGCTGTGGGTGCTGGCAAGGTGATGGCCACCACCAGCACCTCACTGCTGATTATCCCAGCTGCTGGAGCACCCCTGACTTCAGCACAGTGCATTTTCCTTCAGGGTGAAGGCTTGCAGGGGTGGGTTCTGGCAGGGAGGGGTTTTGTACCAGTGTTCAGCCCTACTCTGATCTTGCTCCAGAGCTCCTGTGACCTCTCTGAAGGGCCCTTCATATGCAGGAGCTGAGAACACTCACCCTGGGACAAAAAAAACCCCCATTTTCCAACAAGGTGCTAAAGCCCTTCTCAAAGTTTTTTATAACATACTCCATATTACACCTAGAGCACAAAAAACCCCACAGTAATTCCTAAGCCAACAATATACACACCAGCAATCTTGATGCAGTATTTATATATATATATATATAAGAATATGCCTGCATATATAAATCAATATTTTAATAAAGCAAATGTAAGTACAAATATAATTACAATTGCAGTTGTAAATGTAAAGAAATATATATCGTGTATACACATATATACACATATGTATGTATAGTGCTGCTTTTTCTGCTAGTGGCATCAGTCTGTGATTTAGGCACAAATATTGCCATCCCAGGGTCTTTGGCAGTGAAGTTTTGCCATGCAGCTGCCCCCCCTGTGCAGCAAGCTCAGCCTGGTGAAGCCCTGCCAGGAGCCCAACACCCACAGAGAAGGGGGAAGGAGAGGGAGAAGGGATTTGCCTCAAGCTGCCAGTTTATGGGGGGAACTGGGATCCTCTGGGTGGGCACTCCACCTCGCTGTGGCTCTCCAGAAGGAAGCTGGCCCAGCCTCATCTGCTCGGTGTGATGCTGAAATCGTGGGGTGGGGGGTGGTGAGCCCCCCGTGCCCCCTCCCACCCCAGGAGCTGCTGCTCCTGCCTTTCCTCTGGAGGGGATGGGGGGAGCAGGGGCTACACCACTGCGAAACTGCAGTTTTAGAGTGTGGTGCTTGTTTTTTTGGGCCAAAAGGACAAGAAACATCATGTCTAAAGATGACAGGCTCGATTTGCTGTGTCATTAACCAGAGCCGAAACTCTAGATGGGCTGGGTCTCCTGTGAGCTGCGCGCTGCTTCCCGCGCCGCTGCTGAGCTCTGATTCTGCCAGATAAAGGCCTTTGTGGGTGCATTTCTCTTGCTCAGACCTTGTTTTAATTCCATGGATGCTATTATGCAGTCTATGGGATGAGGAAGTTGCTTCTCCCCCTCTCCCACATGTATCTGATTGTGCCCTCTAAAATGCACTGGCTCCCCAGCACACGTGTGCTCCCCTGGCTATTTGCAGGGGCTTCAAATAAGCACAAAGCCTAACCCTCCTTCTCACCAGGGGAAAAAACCCTCATTCCCAACCTTCCACAGCCTTGAGATCTCATGGAAATAAGCCCCAGGATCCAACCCAGGAGTGGTGTGGTGACAATGGTGTGGGGTGCAAGCGGGCAGCAGAATCGGGAAGCCCCACAAAAACCCCATAACCATTCATCTCTTGGTGCTGGCTGTGGTTACAAACCCCATTCCAGGTTAAAAGCAGCTGCTGAGACCCAAATGTGGTGGATGAGGAGAGCAGCCACCAGCCAGGCGAGCTGGGCTGCAGCATTCAGGACGCCAGGGGTTCTGCTGGGCTTGTGGACACCAGCACCTAAACACAAAGCCCTTTTTTAACGAACATGGGTGCTCTGGGCAAGCAGAAAGCTGCGGGTGACAGGGCTCACATGGAGCCTGCTAGAAAAGGAGCAGCGGCGCCGAGTGCCCCTGCCTGCGCCGCATGAGCCGGCTCAGAGCACAGTAGGAAAAAATACCGCAATAGGCAAAGCATCTCCCATTTGCCCCTAAGCTCTGGCTCTTCCTGTGCTGATAACAAGCCCTGTAAATCTCCTTACAGCAGTGAGACATTTTTTTCCCCTCTCCTTCCCTCCTCACAGCCTTGTCAGACGGCGCTGGCTGTGGGAGCCGTGGTGGGACCGCCCTCCTCACCCCTCTGTGGGGAAGTATCCCAAAGCATGCAGCCCCCCGAGCACCCCAGCAGGTTCCAGAGGCTTCAAGCCCTGCCCTGAGGTGTGGGAAGGAGCTGGGTGCAGGCAGGAGCTGTCTCCTCTCTAATTGCCCCCGGAGCCCTGTGGCTGAGCCATTGCTGCTATCTCAGGCCATCGCAGCTGGGCTGAGTCAGGAGAGATGCAGACTGATACTGACCCTCTGTCCGACTGACAGGGGTGCAGGGCAAGCATGGAGGGAGAAAACCTGGGATGTACATGTCCAAAATCTCCCTGGCCTTAGTGCTTTGGCTGAAATAGGGAGCTTAGGCAGTGAGCAGGTTCCCATCAGCAGTTTGGTGCTCAGCCCTGGGCTGGATGAGCCCCAGGGTACTGTTAGATGTAGCTCCTGACCTGGGAGAGTTTGAGCCTGCCCAAAACCTGGCAGAAAGAGCATTGCTGTTCTGAAAAAGCAGCTCTGGATATGCTTGGTAGCAGGATGGGGTTTACTCAATTCAGGAGTTGTGGTGGGACATAGGGCTCATCATTTCCCATGCAGGAGATGGCCACAGAGCTTCCTCCCAATTGCTCTTTTTATGGCTGAGGGCCAGCACCCTTTCTGGTCCCACCATGCTGCTGTTCCCTCCCCATGGCCAGGACCCTGCCACCAAATTGCTCCCAGGAAATGCCACCATGCCAAGGCTCAGCTGCTGCCCTGTTGGGATCTTCCTCCCTCGTGCATCAGCAAACACTGCTCATTTTTCTCTTCCTCTCATGAACTCCTCATAAATTTCCCGCTGCCGGCTCCACCAGTGCCATGTTCCCATTAAACCTTGCAGGCTGATTGCATCTGTCAGTGTCACTGTCTGGGGCTGGAATGTGTCACCCTACTCCAGAGGAGTCATGTATTCAGCCATGGCAGAGCATTTCAGGACAAAGCACTGGGTTAGATCACAGTGGGACAGTTTTCCTGCAGTGGCAAGCGCTGATCCATCTTGCAGAGCAGGAGGAAAGCACCGCCTCTGGATTCTTTCCTATTTATTTTTCCTAAACAGAGGGCTGAGAAGTGCGAGAGTCACCTACCAACAGGATCCTGAACTTTACTGGAGTGTCCTAAAGAAAGGGAATTTGCTTTAAAAACTCTCCAAACCCCATGCATCTGGAGATTTTTTCCCACTGTCCCTGTCATGTCTCACTGCTTTTGTCCAGACTCCTGGGGTGCCCGGTTGGTGGCAGGGGTGGCCCCAGAGCTGCATGTGCTTTGAGGTCCCTGCTGTGTGGCAGCAAGGGCTGGGGCTTGTAGGGTCTGGGATGTCCCCAGCAGTGGAGGAAGCAGGTACAGCCATGACCCAGCACCTCACCATGTCCCTGCGGACAGTGGGACAGGGAAACCCTGGTGGTGACAGTGCTGTGACCGTGGGAGGCAGCCAGCTGTGACACTCCTATGCCCACACCAGCACCCTAATGCTGAGGAGGGGGTCTCTTGAGATATTAGATGTGATAATGAGACATTCAGAGTTAAAACATAAAATGAAATCATGCTTCTGCTCTCATTATCCATGTAGGTGTGCAGCGGCATGCAGGAACCCCACATGCTGGGAAATACTTCATCCTGACCAACTTCATCCTCTGTCCCTGCCTGGGTAAATCTCATCCCTGTAATGGCAGAGATGTGTGTTTGGGTGGGGCATGGAGTGAGATGAGGAGATGAAGGGACAGCTGTAGCCTCGAGGACAGGCACCCTTGCGCAGCGGCTGTGCAGCAGGAGCGAGTCATTCCCGGTTCAGTGATGGACTCAACTGCCTTCCTTCGGGATACACATCCTTGGATGGTACCGTGCCACTGGTAGCAGGGTTCCCACTGCTTTTCCTCAGCTACCTGTGCTGGTGTCCTCCGAGGGGGGCTCAGATGCGCTGGGAAGTGCCTCTCCCCAGGGCGCTGCCCGCTGACCTGCGCATGGTAGGGATGGAAGAGACAGTCAGTCTGTGTTGCTTTGTTTATAAGAACATATTTGCAGTGATTGATGTCTGAGCTGGGGAAGTATGCTTGCAAGTGAGACTTTAAAACATGAATCAAACAATGTTTGGAATATGTATGCTGCTCTGTCAAACATTTCTCAGCGTTTGGAGTCTGCAGAGCCTGCGCGTCCAGAGGAACCAGTGCCTGCGCGGAGGTGTCTGCAGGGAAAGCATCCACCGCGCTGTGAGGGTGAGCGTGGGCATCCTTCAGCCTCGCCATCACCTCTCCACACCAGGAGGCTGCTGGGAACAGTTCAGGATTTGCACCCGTGGCCAGGGGTGCACGTGGAGGTGTCCCATTAAGCGCCGTCCATCACGGGACATTCCTTCACGCGACGCTCCTTACTGCCAAATTGTCCCCTGGGCTTGCTGAGGAATGAGAGCGGCCCTGGAGGACAGAGTCAGCTTTCAGGCTTCCTTCCCCTCCAGATAACCCGACTGCCCGTGGAGAGAAGAAAGGTCTGGAAGGGGCGGGCTGTATCCAGATGTTCACTCAGTGCATTAAGACCCTCAGCCAGAGGAGCACATGCTTCAGGTTAAGCCCCTGAGCAGTCCCAGCTGCAGCAGAATTAATAAAGTCTTCACTTAATCGCTTACTGAATGCTCTCCCTGATAAGGACCGGGGTAGTTTATAGTGGACAGGGAATCTTCTCAGGGTTTCCCTTTGCATGTCCTGCTTGGGCAGTCCTGTATGGGCACCCCTCCACACTGCCATCCCTGCTACCATGCCAGCTCCTTTGTCCAGGGAGCAATGTGGGTTTCCCAGTTAAGAGAGCTGCCTGCACCATAATGCAGGGATTGTGGATCTCATCCCATATTTTCTGGAGCTGTGCTCTCTCTTCCATTCATATGGATGTTCCACTTTCCATTGCCTGTGGTGTGAGGCTGAACACGGCTCATCTCAACAGAACCAGCTGTGGAAATCACTGCCAGCTGTTGGAACAGCTCTGTCCCAGCTGCTCCATCCCAATTCCTCCAGGTCCCAGGGGATACCTTGACCTACTGGCCCTGGGCCACCACCTCACTCCACAGAGAGGATCCAGCCATGCCAGCTGAGGTGAGTGATGTCCTCAGACTCAGGAACATGACCTGATAGCACCAGGTGATGTGTCGTACACAGAGAAGCATCCTCACCCCAATAAGCTGTTCTGGTGGGCAGGATGTCTGGGGTAATGCCAAGCCCACCTTTCCTGGGAAAGGGATTGGTTGGGAGCAGCCTGAGAGGAGCGGGTGCCAGCTGGCTGCCATTCACTGCCCATAAATGATGTATCCAGCCCCAGACTGGGTGAGGGCATTTGGAACAGAGAGGGACACCAGGAACTGGGCATCCCTCCAAGATGGGCAGACCTTCCTCCTCTAGGCTCTCTGCCCACTGCTGCCCATGGGGACAGCAGGCCTGCCTGTCTTATTCCTCCTCCCAGCCATTATTTATTTATTTGTTTTCCCCAGGAATCGCAAGAAAACCATTAGAAAGTCTCCTGTTCCTCCACCCAGGCACACCACCCTTGTATGAAGTCTCTCTAACTGCGTGCATGGAAAACACATCCCATGAGCAGATCCCCTTCTCACGGGTCCGCTGTCGTTGCCTTTTAGCACAAGGGAGATTTATTCACTTCACGGGTATTTTTAAAAGGCATTTTTTTTTATAGCTGGGCTTCTCCTACTTAGGGGAGATTAGGAGATCGTATTTCATGACTTCTTGTGGATCCCCTTTCGCAGGCTCTAATGAACTATGGATGAGTGACCATGGTAATCCAGTCTGTGCAGGACCTCATTAAAGTCACCAAGGCTGTTACAATAACTGGCTACATCTGATCACATTACTGCTTTAAATCGCTGATTCCACTGGTATATGAGAGCCTGCTCTTAGCCCAGCACAGGCAGCAGGAGCTTCGCTCTGGGCTCTCACCTCCTGTGCTGCTAACGAGGCACAATTTGATTAACTCACATTGCAGAAAGGCCATGGGATTTCCCTTCACTGTTTTGCTCAGCCAACCCCAGCCAGAGCAGGCAGTGTCCCATCCTGCTGGAAGCAGGTGGACGGTATGAAGAAAGAATCCTGACATTTCCCAGTTATAAACTGAATTTTGGGAGAGGGCTGGCAGGTGATTCTCTGGGGCCACATCCAGCTTGTGCCTGTGTGGTGGCACCAGGGGAAGCAGCGCTTTCAGCTCCATACCTTGTGAAAAGCAGTCTGGAGCAGCTCCTGGCTGTCCTGACTGGCAGCTGCCTGCAGCTAGCCCTGCTCCTATGCTTGCCACCCCAAGCCCACAACATCCCCAGAGTGGCCGGGCTCACAGCCCCAGAGCCATGGGATGGATCCCACCCCAGTGTCCCAGTAAAATGGAGCCCAGCACTCCAATAAAACAGGCTGCAGCCCCTCTGGCAATGGGCTTTGCCCTCCTGCCCCACACTGGGGTGATGGTCCTGACCCCTGCCCGTATCCCTTCCTTCCTGAAAGCAGACACAGGCAGCCCAGCAAATTTCCAGAGGGGCAGGGTGGGGGGAGGAAGAAAAAAAAAGCACCAGATCCATCTGCAAAAACCCAGGCAGAAATGTTTCTTTGTCTTGGAAAGTGTCAGCGAAAGAAATTCCCTTTGAGGGTAGGTTTGTGTTTGCAAGACTTCAAACCCCTCATCTGGACAATAACAGCTTCTGTCTCGGGGAACTGGGGCCGCGAGGTACCGGCCAAGCCCGAGGTATTCGAGGTTCGGACAGTAATTAGGGCTCTGGCGCTGATAAGGGTGCAGAGCTCAGCCACCCTGGGCTCTGCTCATGCCAGAGCAGTGAGTGTGCCTCTCGCCCCAGCTGTGCCGGGCTCAGAGGCACCGGGGGATGTAAACAGCCACGGCCAGGGCTCTGCAGCCATCGCTGCCACAGCTCGCACCCGCACCCCGTGCTCAGCAGCCCTGGCAAACACCTCCCCGCTGGCAGCATACCACCAAGCCTGATTTACTACAGGGGAAAAAAAAAGCGATTTTTTTCCTTGTCTTGGCCACCCGTGCTGTGCCAAACCCCTGCAGCTCCCACTCAGCTGCGGGTTTGCCATAGGGTACCAACTCCTACTGGCACACGGGTCCCTGGTGCACAGGCACACCCAAACATGTTCAGGACCAAAAAAACTGGGTTTTACAGCTGCTGAAAACCAAGGATCTGCCTTCTCAGCCTGCTGGCAGGGAGCCCCAGGCTGGCAGGGGCTGGTGCCAGAGCTGTGCAGCCCCAGGCTGCAGAAGAGGAGGTTGATGCACAGGACTGCAGGCAGAGGAAGGCCGCCGGGGACTTCTGATCATCTCATTAACCACGAGAACGGCAGAAAATAATTGCTGGTGGTTCAATGCAGTCCATCTGTGTGGGATTTTCTCAATAATAAGTGCATACGGCCTGGTTTTAATGTTTTTCAACGTTTTTTAAACTGAAACATTTCCTAGTGCCGAAGCCTGGGCAAAAATCAGTTCCAGCCCTGGGGGCAGTGAGGGGATTTAGAGGCACAAATCTCAGGTTGACTTTTTAACAGGGTTCGTACAAACTATCCTGCCCATAATGCTCGTGTAATTGATGCTTTTGAATACTCCAAGGAGGCCAAGGTCCTCTGAGGCTTTAAAAGTATGTTTTACAGTACTTTCTGATGTGATATATAAAAAAAACCCTGATCATGAGTCAGGCAAGAAAAGCTCTTGAGACTGACTTAAAATTATTTACATGCACACACACCCCTTTTTAAGTGATCACACTTAAATATTTGCAATTTTTTTTTTTTAAGAAAAGCTGATTTTTTCATGCAGAAAACAGGACTTCAGGACTCTGGCAGTTTTGGTATAAAAGCTGCCCCTCAGCCAGCTGCAAGGATGCAGGGAGGGCAGGACATGCTGGCTGGGCAAGATTGGGCTGTGCTTTCCTGCAGAAGGGCTCATACCCAGAGCTGATTTGTTTTATTTCCCTGCAAGGTGCAGCTTGAGGCTTAACTCTGGCCAAGCAGCAAGTGACTGTGAGGAATTTTGATCATTGGGATGGATGAAGCAATGGGCTTGGTCCTTTCCAGTTTTTCCCAGTCCATGAAAGCCAAGCAGGTAACTGGAGCATTTTGCCAGGGATGAGGGAACTTAACAGGCATCTTGCAAACACACACATTCTTGGTAAAGTCATGCCTGTAAAAGTGGTGCTCTGACCCTGCCAAAATTCTGTCCTAATAATTTCCCCATGTGGTGAAACACCGGGTATTTATTGTGGCTTTGCTCTGCCACCTTCTCCCCAAAGAGAGAGCACAGGGGGTAAACACCCTGCCCACCCCACTGCTCAGCCCCACCACCAGCAGCCCCAGCCTCTTCTGGTGACTGGGAGGGAGTGAGGAATAACCCTCCTAGCCCTTTATCAGGCTTGTGTGCTTAATCCCTCTTTTAAGTGGCACCGAGTTAACTGGCTCCCTTTCCTGGGGCATTGCTCAGGGAGAAGAAATGCTCCCCACGAGGGTCATGGTGGCCCCCTGGGCCCCTCTCTGCTGGATCCCACTGTGAGGGTGGCAAAGCCCTGGCAGCAGGCAGCCCTGGCTGTGTCACCTGGCCCTTTCTGCTCGGGGCTGCCTCCATGAGCATGCCCTGGCCCCCCTGTCCCTCCTGTCCCCACTGTCCCCGCACTCCAGAGCTCCCATGGGTGTAGCAGCACCCACCCCAAGGACACCCTGACAGTGTGGGTTCAGTGCCACAGACAGAGGCTATTTTGGGGAGGATTTTGTCCTGGGCAACCGTTTGGAAGCTTGAACAGCACAGGAGCCTGAATCTGGCCTGAAGCATTTCAAATATGCCTCGCCGTGGGCTGGAGCACCGAGCCTGCCTTAAGTGGGCAAGGGATTTAGTAATCACAGCCTCCCATCGTCCTGCCAAGGGCACAGGAGCACTGCTCTGGGCGCCACAAAATGCTCTCCAGAGGCTGGATATTGCAGTTTTCCACCTACCCCTGAAGCCCACAATGGGAAACTGGGGCTGAGCTCAAGCTGTGCACCTTCCCCAGCTGTGGCTCACATGATGGGGGGCTCGTAGGGCTGTTGGTTACCTGGATGATATCATCACTAATTGTTGTGATTAGTGATAATCCAGGAGAGAGAAACAGGAAAGAGAAAAATTGGATTTTTGGGTGTCTCTGCATCACCCCTCGGGAGTTCTTCCAGCATAGTGAGGAAGCAGCCGGTGTTGCACTGAGCTCAGCGTTTTGGGAACTGCCACCAAAACTGAGAGCTTCCCTTTCCCACACACTTACTGACTGCTTTGGGATTCACAGCTCTCCCCAAAAATACCTACTGGGGAAATAAGGAGATTGTGGTGCAGAAAAACTGCCAAGAACTTTCATTTCAAGGTTGTAATGTGCTTACGTGATCCCAGTTTTACTGGTTTGGTTTGGTTTTGGAGGAGACACTTTCCAGATTTAACCATTTTCTGCTGAGTCCCTTCAAATCACGGAATGTGAACTTAGGGCACAGAGGAAGCATCTCCTAGACACGGGAAACCAAGTCATGTTTTTAAATGTCGCTTGGACTTTCTCAGCCCAGACTCCAGGCATCCAGCTTTGCCTGGCTGATTTAGAGTTTGATTAGAATTCACAAACAATTTTGCTTACCTCCAAATTTACACTTTTTATAGTGAATATATGCTTCTCCAACAATTTTTTTTTTTTTGTTGCTGATGGGCCAGGGTGGTTTGGGCTATGAAGAGGAAGGAGTGGCAATGGGTTTTTCCCTGCCTGGCTTTGCCAAGAAGAGGGGACTCTGTGAGAAGCAGAGCCTGGACAGCACCCACAGTGGGGACATGCACTGGGAGTGGGGTGTTCCATCCTGGAAAGGGGTGACAGGCTAGAAATGGGTGACATATGCTGGGAAAGGTGTGATACGTGCCAGGAAGATGTGACACACTGCAAATGGGGTGACACATCCCAGAATGGGGATGTTACTCACTGGGAACAGGGTGACACAAGCCAGGGTGATGGTGACACAGTTGCTCTGTAGGGTGTGACACGTGCCAAGAACAGGTGACACTTGCTGGGAAGGAGGTGATAGACATCAAGAAGGGAGTGACAGACATTGAGAAGGGAGTGACACATGCCAGGAAAGACGTGATGCCCACCAGGAGAGCAGGGCAGGGCCACGCATCCCAACCCAGCAGCTGCAGAGGGCACAGGGCAGCCAGGATGGCATTGATGGGCAGCAGCATGGCCAGACCCTGCGGTGACAGGCCACCTCAGCTGTCACACACGTGTGCCCTCGTGTGGAGCAGCCCAACAAGGAGCGATGCCTCACTGAGCCGCTCGCCTCTGCCCAGCAGCAATAGCCACCACTGGTGCTCGAGCTGTGGCTAATGTCCTTTCACCGTGTATTATACAAATAATATAAATAACTCCTCCTCGGACTTCAAACATGCCACTTCAGATGTATGGTGGGAGATTACAGAGTTTGTTAAAGCTCAGGTCTTCAATCATCTGGGCAGTTTCGAAGCTGCTCACTAAAATACAGATCAATGCTTCAATTTTATGGGAGGCCTGTCCCATGTGACCAGACTCAAATCCCCTATTTTATGGCTTGCTTATACATTCCTGGTGAAAAACGGTTTACATTTTGGGCCCCGGGAGCTCTCCTAAATCAGCTGCCAGGTTTTTGCAGCTGGTGGTAAAGGGAAGCGCTGTCATCGGGCTGCCCGGAGGTGAACAAACGAGCCGCCAGCCACGGGACTGACGGCCCGCCCCGACCCTGCGCCAGCTCCGGGCTGCTGCCGCTGCCACAGGGACACCAATCAGGCAAGGGGACACCGCCTGTGACACCCTGGGCTCCCCCCCGAGGCGCCATCCCCACGGCAGCATCTCCTCCCGGGAGACCCCAAAGCTTCAGGGCTTCGGAGATGCTCAGATGAAAGGGTTAAACTGGACTGCACGGCTGGAGAGGAGAGGGATGTTAATCCCTCAGCTCTGGGTCTGCTAATTATTTGCTGATTCAGCTGCTGAGCAGAGCCCAGCTCCAAAGCAGGGCCCTGGCCCTTGCCTGCTGCCGGCACTGAGGTGCTGATGCTCCTGCTGTCAGTTTTGGGGTGCTGGGCCTTGGCGTTGCCTGTTTTGTCCCAAGAGGCAGAGCTGAGCTCCATCTGTCCTTCTATCATGAGAGCAGCAGTGTGTCAGAAGCAGGTTTTGCAGGGAAACTTAGGCACAGGTTATCCCTGGGCAGACTCAAAGCAGCAGTGATTTTATCCTCTTTCATTTTTAGCAGTTCTCTACCCTTTCCCTTCACTGGTGAGCATGAGATAGGGCACCAAGGGCTTGGTCCTCTTGGAGGATCCTGAGCCCCAGCAAGGAAAGGAGCAGCCACCCACCAGGGTGACACCAGAACCTGCAGGAATGTGCCACAGGCGCAGAATTTGGTGGCACACCCACCTTTTCCGACTTCATTGTTCCCCTCCTTTAACGATCACAACAAGCTCCCAGCATTTCCTGCCATCCAGGATCCCTGAGGTTACCACTAATGAACCCCTCCAAAGCCCATAAACCCCGTTGTCAGCTGCCACCTCACCCAGGCAGCTCCAGCACTGAGTTGAGGCTGTGACACTCGGCTCTTGCTGGGACAGCAGAGGTGCAGGCAGTGGCTGCAACTCCCACACATTTAAACACCTCCTTGCCCAGCTCCTTCCCAATGGCACAGTGATATGAAGCAGCTGCTTTTGACAGAAAAGGGAACTTTGGGCTGCAGAATAGTGGAGGTGAAAGGAGCCTGAAGGATGAAGGCAGGTGACCAGGTGTGCTGACGAAGCCAAGCAAACCTGAAGCAATGATGGGATGTGGTGCTGTGGGGTGGGAGGATGGCTGAGCCCATGAGCTCAGTTTTCCCTTTTTTCCCAGTTTTTCCTCAATTTTCCCCTCAGTTTTTCCCTCATCCATCTCATTCCCTGGCTTCCCTGCACAAGGAGGTTTGCGTCCTCATGGGATTACCACAGATTTTCCATCCAGTAAATCTGTGACAGGATGGTTGCATGAGATGCAACCATAATCTTCCTGGGCTGAGCTTTTCCAGCACCTGCCCAAGGGAAATTCCATCCTGAGGAAACCCAGCTCCTTTGCACTGGCTCCTGACCCCATGGTGTCAAGGTGCTGATTCTTTGCTCTGAGCATGACTGGGCAGGAATCCCTGTCCCCCACTCTGGTGATGGCCAGTAAAATGCCAAGTGATTTTATCCCACCCTTTTTAAAAAAAGCTGAATTTCCATCTTGGGGAAAGCAGACAGCATCCCCTCACTTCTAGCTATTTAGGGGATAGCTGAAGCAGTTTTTTTTTCCCTGTTGCAAATGAGTAGCTTCATAAAGAACAGAAAAAGAAAAAGTAAAAATGGCCACATTCATCTTGCTTTGAAAATGCTGTAAATAAATCAGTTCACTCCCAGAATAGGCTCTGCCCTCTTTTTGTGGTTGACTCCTGCCAGTGCTAATTGGAGCCAATAGGCACATCACGAGGGGAGCAACCCCCTTTACAGGTAACACTTTAGCCTGGCGAGCATGTTTACAGCCTAATTTCAAAGCCTTAAGGAGGAGGGATCTGTCATAAACCCTGGCAGCTTTCTCTGAGCAAACAGTGCTGCTAGAATAGTTAAACCCCCGGCATTTGGGTGGAAAAATATAGAAAACACGTGTGTTTCCATGCGAGTTCTGCCGCTGCGGCACTGCAGGGCAGCTGCGGAGCCTGGCAGGTCCCAGGTGATGAAGAGCCATCTCTGGCAGGGCTTGAGGACACTGTTAGGTCTGGGTGACCCTGAGGACACCCTGTGACCCTCACCCAGCCCATGGAGGGCCATCCATATAATCCCAATGCAAAGCTCAGGGAGATATATTCCCTTTACTGTGCTTGTCCTAAAATGAGTTCTTCAACTTTTGGGGTGCCTGAAGACAATGGTCTAGAAGAAAACCACCATTCCCAGTAAATGAAGGAGTTAGGTGCTGGTTTATTTTTTTAAAAGAAAAAAATATCTTAGGGAAACTACAGAAGTTAGGCAAGATATTTTCAGGATTACTTTTATCTGAAGAAAACAAGGAACTATTTCCTGTAGTAAAGATGTCAGTGAGGTTCACAGGAGAAGCTCTGTGTAGGTGAATGTGTGAAGGAGCCGTGATCTGGGATTGGGATGGGGGGACCATGGCCCCCCCCCTGAAGCTGATGCTCCTGATGCTGGATGCTGCATCTCTTGCTGCAGTGCCATCTGCTCTGCCATCCTCACCTCCAACACTTGGGCATAAACTCAGTGTAAATAATTAGCAATAAATCAGATTTTCCTCGCGCAGACCTCCCTGATGGTGCCCTTTGTCACTGCCCCTGCACACAGTAGCTGATGGTGCCATTTCCCACCTTCTGCAGGATTAGGACCTCTCTGTCCCAGCAGGGAGCAGGAGGCTGGCAGGGCTCCAGCAGGGACACGGCACTGCCACAAGCCTTCCCCCAAAGATGAATGGCTGCCAGTTTTCTTAATCCAGCCACTTTGGAAAAATTGTTTGTTCTCATCCTGTTTGAAACAGCTTCAAAGTGGCTCCAGTCTAGACTGTGCCAAGATAAATTACAAACCTAAAGCACTGATATAAACCATAGGGGAAGCAGTCATTTGCTCTAATGTAATTAAAACAAGATATCATAATGTATGTAAGTATGCATATGTGCAGGCAGGCTCTCCTGGCAGGGAAGGAGCAGGGTGCTACCAGGCTATCCCCAGCAGACAATGGACCATCCCTCCTGGGCTGGGGGGTTTCGTCCCTTTAAGGGGTGGTTGAGCAGGGAGACCACTCCCCTGACACCTGACAGCCAATCAGGCTGTGACAGGTACCTGTGACATCACTACAGCTGCTATAAGAGGTAAAGGCACTGAGCTCTGTTGGGTGGAGATTGGAGATGGTGATGGGTGTGGTCCTGGGTCATGGTGGTTGGCCATGATCATGATCCCAGTTTGTGGTGGTTGGCCACGCCCGTGACCCTGGTGAGCAGTGGTGGCCATGCCCATGATCCTGGTGTGCAGTGGTTGGTCACATCCATGAACCCAGTTCATGGTGGTTGGCCACACCCATGATCCTGGTGAGCAGTGGTTGGCCATGCCCATGATCCTGGTTCATGGTGGTTGGCCATGCCCGTGATCCCGGTTCGTGGTGGTTGGTCACACCCATGATCCCAGTTCGTGGTGGTTGGCCATGTTCATGATCCCGGTTCGTGGTGGTTGGTCACATCCATGATCCCAGTTTGTGATGGTTGGTCACACCCGTGATCCCAGTTCGTGATGGTTGGTCACACCCATGATCCCGGTTCATGGTGGTTGGTCACACCCATGATCCCAGTTCGTGGTAGTTGGCCATGTTCATGATCCCGGTTCGTGGTGGTTGGCCACGCCTGTGATCCCAGTTCGTGGTGGTTGGTCACACCTGTGCTCCTGGTGAGCAGTGGTTGGTCACACCCGTGATCCTGGTTCGTGATGGTTGGTCACACCCATGATCCCAGTTCGTGGTAGTTGGCCATGTTCATGATCCCAGTTTGTGGTGGTTGGCCATGCCCGTGATCTGGGTGCATTGTAGTTGATGTCCATACGTGGGGCTTGTGTGTGGTGTCATTGCTGGAAGCACGTGGAGGGCTCTGGAGAGGTGGCAGTGTGACAAGGGAGGCCCCGAGCATGGTGATGGGAGGAAGGGAAGGAGGAGATGAGGCAGGGAGTGGGAGTCTTCCAGCACCAGGATGCGTCTTGTCAAAGTGTATCTGATGAGAACTTTCCTCCAAACCTCCTGTGGAGGCAACTGAGAAAAAGGGCTTCTACTCCACAGAATACAGAGGAAATAAACACTTCTTCCTTCATCTGGAATAGGCCTAATTTGTGATGAACTGGATCAAATGATAAGCAATTGTTCCACTTCAATTAAATGCAACTCAAGTGAAACAGATGAGGATTCCCTTGCTCCTTAAGTCTCCTCTCATTTACTGAAAATGAGGAAGGAGGAGAAAAAGGAAAAACAAAGAACAAGCTCTGAAATTTGGGGGAAAGGAAAGTAAATAAAATTATCATAAAAATTCCAATTGTGAATCATTTTGTTGACAAATAAAAAAGTCCTTGATAAATAATGATTATATAAATTTAAAAGACTTTTAAAAAACTTAAAGATCATTAATTTTTCACCATGACTTGGGATACAGACAAAGATCAATGAAAGTTAATCCTACGAAAAGAGGCAATTACCGGCTTAACTGTGTGTCATTTTGTTTTAATAGCATTATGACACTTGTAGATTAAGATACATTTATGTACAGCTGGAATTTAATGAGTGTATGAACATATGTGTTTGCAGACATGTTTGTGAGCGGATATCATCATCCCTCCACCCCACGTTCCTGTCCTCCCCAAAGCCATGGCCTGGCTTTAACATCCCTTGGATCTCCTGTGGGGGTTTCTTTCCTTGGAGCCTGCAGCACAGGATCATCCAGACACCATCTCAGGTGCGAGGCGCTTTCAACCCTGCACTAAGCACACCACGATACTTTTTCCAGCCAGGAAAAACAGCTGAAACAACTTTTTCCGCGCTGGTGCCCATTTACCGTGCCAAGGGTGCGGGGGCAGCAGGAGGGGTGGGGACACACGGCCATGCCCTGCTGTGATGCCTGATGGATGCGCGTGGAGTTTCGGCTCGTGCCACAAGAGGTCTCACGGATTTCACCGGGACCACGGCAGGAATAAACTCCCGGTTAATGCAGGCGGGATGTAATGTAACGCTCGTGGCACCTCTCAGGTGCGGGTGGAGTGCGGTTGTGTCTGGGCCCTTACTTTCCCCGGGAACAGCCCTAATTCTCCCTCCTGACATCCCAAAAGCCGGTCTCCAAAGCTACTTTATGCCTGGGAAACTGCTGCCTGTGAAAAGCAATTGTCCCTCACCATTGCTGGCAAATCACCCGGAGTGCATTTCTACGGCTGGTTTGGGAGCCTGCAGGCACAGAGAGCCCACGGCCATGGAGCAGAGCCCCGTCTGGGGCTGAGCTGATGCTCTCCTCGCTTGTGCCCAGGGTAACCTGCTCTGCTCCTCGCCCATCCCCTTCACATTCCATCTGTAAGCTCCGCGCAGGCACAGCGCGGTGCCCTCCGCACCCTGCCCGTGTGTCCGTCCTGCCCATGTCCCACCCTGCCGGTGTGTCCATCCTGCCCGTGTCCCCACCCTGCCCGTGTCCCCACCCTGCCCGTGTGTCCATCCTGCCCGTGTCCCACCCTGCCCGTGTGTCCATCC
>VXBQ01004623.1:62007-81756 GCA_013400175.1 Phainopepla nitens | reverse complement strand
CACCCTGGGCTGCTCCAGCACCCACGCAGGCTCTGGGACCACATAAATTTCAGCTGGGCGCTTTGAAGTCCCGAGGAGGGGAGTTGTTGTTTTTGTTTGTGTGTGCTTATCGCCGCGATGCTCCCGCCTGTCTCTCGGCGATGGCTCCGGCCTGCCGTCCGTGCAGCCCCGCTGCCAGGGCTGCCGGGCTGCCAGCGCCGCCTGATAAGGATGATGGATGGGGATGAGGATGGCTCCACCATGGCCGGCTGCTTACTGGGAGCCAGAGCCGGCCCAGCGCTCCCTGAGCCTTGAGGAATGTGAATTCGTGGGATGGAGAGCCAGCAGGGGATGCTGAGCCCTCCACCAACCCTGACAGTGGGTGCTGGTGCCACAGGTGTGCACCCTGCACTGGCCAGGGTCCTGGCCACATCCCCCTGCCCACAGAGCAGGGTGGGCAGTGCACATCCACATCCACAGCCTGGTCGAGGGGCAGTGGGGGGAGAAGTTCCCACCCTGCTCCATCACCTCCAGGGTGGCCCTGTGGCCTGCCCTGGTCCCCTCCATGGGATGAGGGCAGTGGGTGGCTTTGACAGGTGATGGGGGGGACTGCCACCACACTGCCAGGGTGGCACCACGTCTGTTAGCAGCAGCCTGGTGCCATGGGGAGACCTGCAAGCAGATGGTCCACCCTTGCTGTTCCAGGGAGATGCTTTTGTTTATATCAGGATTCCTGGGTTGGGAGCAGGTCTGGGCGGGCTCTGCACACTCTGATCCCTTTGGGAGGGTGGGCTCCAGCACTGAGGGTGTCTACCCTAGGTTTAGGGCATCCCAACATTGAAACGATGGTGCATCCCCACACCTTCACATCTGGGTCTTCCCAGCTTTCAGGGAGGCTTTTGCAGTGGTTTTCAGAGCTGAGCTGCTGCAGATATACCTGGAGCTACTTTCTCCATGGGCCAGCTCTTGTTCCTCACTCCAAGCAAGCCAAGGGAAACATTTTTGTGCAGCTACCACAAGGTTTTTATTCAAGGGTGTTCTTGCTTCTCTCACTTACCACAAGTTTTCTTGGCCTACCTTTGACCCAAGCCTCCCTCCTTTTTGTATTTCTTTCCTGTTCCCCTTCTCCCAACCTGTGCCATGGAGGATTCAATGCCTCTGCTCCCAGGTGTGAGCTGCAGAAAGCAGCCAGCCCAAATCCTCTTCCCCTGGAAAGAGTCTGGATTTGGTTCCCTCTAACAGGCAGGATAATGAAGAGCACAGAGCACGGAGACTGCCTCTAGTCCATTCCCCACAGCATCACTCACTGAGCCCTGCCAAATGCAAACCTGGGATAAAACACACTAATTCCAGCCTCTCAGTCAGACAATGGAAAAATTGGATGCCTTTCCACGCCAGCCTCGTTACAAGGGTTTCTTAAATGGAGGTTGTGCTTGTAATTAAATAGCCATATCTTGGCTCCCCAAGACAGGAGGAAAAGGCAATTTGAAAATGTATTAAAACAGAAAGTTTGGCAATTCTCCTGGATTCAGAACAATTCATGGATTTAAATTGTTCCATTTCAAAAATGTGTGCTTGCTTTCAATGGAATTAAATAAAGATGTGCAAGATGAGGGGAAAGCAGTACTTTCCTGGATGCTTTTCCCTCTCTGGCTATGACGGGAAGGGGTAACTCTGGGCTCTGAGAACTTCCTTGGTAGCTGTGTGGGCTGCTCTGTGTGGCTGATGCATTGGCTGACTCGGCTGAGGAGCATAGGAAAGCAAAAAGTCCTAATAATGCCAAATTTTCCAAAGTTTTTCAGCCTGGTTTCTGGTTTTACTCTTACCTCTGGCACTCTCTAACATGCTCATGATACTGGTGGGACCAGCTCCCCAGGCATGAGCTGTGACTGGGGATGGACAGGCTCCTCTTCTCCAGCTGCTTTTCTTCAGGGGTGCCACATTAAAAATAATGGTCCCAAGGTTGCTAACAAAGGACTCCTGAGGCATTTTGCACTCTTTTTTTTGGCACAAAACATCGGTAATAGCATCATTATACAAGTTTCCACATCTACAGGGGGAAAGTCATGAGATATTTGAGAACACATCAAAATCTAACACCTCTTTTACTCCAAGAAAATACAAAAAACATCCTTCATTTCTCTTTAGACAGCAGCTCTTGTGCTGGGAAGGTTTAGCTCAGTGATAGCAGCCAAAGCTCCTCGCTTGACCAGGGGTAGCTACTGGGGAGGAATGGGAAGCTCCAGAAGAAAGTAACCCCTTTGCAGAGCACTTGCACACCTTTGCCTGCTTGTGCATTTAAGAGACACTTATTTTAAGCCCCAAGCAGAAAAATCCTGTCCCTGCTCCCTCTGGCTCCTCTGGCATCACATGTGTGTGTGTCAGCTGGGAGCTGAACGGGAGATGAACTGTGAGACAGCTTATCCGGGTAGCAGGGAAGATGCAGGAATAGCTTGAATCCAGCCCAAATCCTCAGCTCTGCGGGCTTGACATAAGCATTTAAGCCTTTGGTGGGGATCTGGTGATAGAAGAGGGCTGGAAAGCACATTTCTTTTGTGGTTAAAGGTCCTTTTGCCAGTCCATAAATCCAGAGGGAGGTCTGTTTATTCTGTTTACTGCAGTTACCTAACCTGTGAGCCTGTGTGTAAATCATGGCAAGCTGTGATTTAGGGGGAGCTGCTCTCCCTGTGGCGTGTGCACCGTGTCCCTGCCCAGACCCCCACGCAGGCAGGGGGATCTTCCAGAAGCTGGGAGATAAGAGCAATAAAAGCCACAGCTCTCTCCAGCGCCACTGCCACTGCATTTGCTTTGGCACAATCACATGCTGCTGCCAACTGATGGCAAGAGGGATCCGAGCTCAAATGATGCTTTTTCCTTCCCTTATTTTAAGGAAGCAGCAGGCGTTTCCCAGATGCAATGTCCCATTTCCACCCCGTCACCCCAGGGGTATCCTGGGGCTGCTATCTGATGGGGCTTGGCCAGGTGAGGGGGTGGCCAGACTGAAAACCCCCCCTGACTGCACAGCAGGGGCAATGCTGTCCCAGCCTTCCTCACCTGAGAGGTGCTGATTCCCTGGAGCACAAATCAGCTGCCTGATAAGGGAATGACTCCCTGATAATGGTGCCAGCTACTCCAGATGAGCCCCCCAGCCCCTGAGGGAAACTGTCTGTGTTGTCTGTCTGTACAGCAAGAGGAAGAGAAGAGTTTGGGCGACAGAAAGGGGAAAAAATCCCCTTTGAAGATGCAGGCTTGGGACGCTGGGCTTCGACACAGGTTTGGCAACAGAATGGGGGTGATGCAAAGCTGGACCGCCACAAAGGAGGAAAGTGACCCCAGTCCAGAGCTCCCCACTTCCCACAGCCTGGGCTCCATCCTCCAGAGTCCCTTCAGCCCTCTCTCCACCTCCTCCCACCCCCTCCATTAAGCAGCCCCAGGATTCCCTTGGCCTTCTCCTCCAGGACGCTGCTGCCAGTTTTGATGCAAACCATTGCTCCCTCCCAGCTCCCCCCATTTCCAGGCTGGAGCAGCACAGGGGGGATCAGCCCAGGTCCTTGCTGTTTAGTCTACCCATCAGATTGGTGACGAGCAGTCTAGCAGCTGGCAGAAAGCACTTTTCTAATTGCTGGGATGCTGGCTGCGAGCTGTTTGTCCGGTGGATCTTTCTTTAAATGCCAGAGCAGGGGGAAGGGGAGGATGATTGGCAGGGGGTGGGTGAAAAATGTTATGTTCCCAGCATTAAAGTCTGGGCAGTTGGAAAGCTGCTGACCTCAAATGAGAGGGATTTGGAGTGTTGTTCACTGGGAACAGTAAAGTCAAGGAGCAGGGCATCCTCCAGTCTGGGATGGCTCACTCCACCCTTGGGCTGGAGAATCCTTGACTGAAAAGTTGGGCAGGCAGCACATGGTTCTGGGTGTGCAGATGTTCATGCAGATGTGAGTGTGCATTTGGTGGTGAGGATCTGAGGACCCCTCTGCCTGGAGCATGTGGGCAGCTTGGTGCCTCCAGTTCCAGATGTGATGCAGAGGGAATCCTGGCTCTGCTTCGAGGTTTGAAGGGCTGAGGAGCCTCACTTGGCTTCAAGTCACGTGTGCACTTGAGTATGTAGGCAAAGCAAGTGACCTGGGGTGATCCTCAGGGCACTGGGGTCCTTGCTTTGAACACTGATCAAAGTGAACCCCCAAGAGCTCTGGGCTGCCAGCTCAGGGAGGGATGCAGATGCAGGAGGAGTCAGTGCAGCAGCAGGAATGACAAAGTGGATAGTCCAACCTGACCAAAGAGAGGGGTTTTGTTTTCTCTAGAAAGCTGGAAATGGGGAGGGACATGATAAAATCTCACAGGGCCCCTGAGACAACAGTGATCAATTGATCTCAAGGTCTGCTGAAGTTGGGACAAAATGTAGTCAACTGAATTTGCAAAGAGAAAGCTCAGAGGTCAGATATTTAGACAAATGATTCAGTCACCACAGGACAGCGAAGCCTGGGCCAGGTTATGTCAAGGGTGTTTCAAAGCCAAGCTGGACAAGGCTGTGCCAAGGCTGTCAGATGCAGGTGTGAGGCTTAGAAAGGGCTCTAATTCCCTGAGCTTGGTGCTCAGGCAGTGGACACACTGTCCTGCATGCCTGGCTGTCCCCATTCCAGCAGCTGTGTCTCCTAACTGGCTGGACAGATTTGACCCAAACCATTCATCCCTCTGTCACAGCACAGCCTGGACCACTCAATGTCCCCTCAGCAGCCCTTGCCCTGCAATGGGACAGGGACCAGTGAGATCTCCCCAAGCCCTCCTTCCCCCTGTGGCTCCTCTCTGGAGGTGGCATTTCTGAGCCCAGGAGAGCAAATCTCGGCAGCTTTTAGACACTTACAAGCTATTTTACAGGAATTTTCAAGCTATTTTCTAAGCCTTGTTTTGGGCTGGTGCCTTTTGGCATTTTAAAGAGAAAAATTATGGGGAGGCTGAGGCTCATTAAAACCCAAAACTCGACCACTCCTGCAAAAACAACCCTGCTTGTTCTAGGCTGGCTTTTATGGCTGCCTGTGCATGATGAAAACTGGCTGGGGCTAGCGGCAGAGTGGTGTGGCCATTGCCATATCCCAAACCGCATGTTCGCGGGTGTGTTCCTGATTTGTTGAAGCGCTCCGACTTTGGAAAGGCTTCCTTCAAACAGAGAGGGTGGGGAGCGGTGCTCTTTTGGGGTTTTGTGGCTCTTTTCATGTTACTTTAGATCTCTGGTTAAATAAGCAGAATTAATCAAGATTAATCAAAAGAAAAGCGCTTTCCTCGCCTTTCGCAGGCTGCAGGGAGCACACGCACTCCACAGTTTCCGTGTGCAGCCGGAAAGCTCCCAAATGCCGCATCTCCCCAGCTCTCGCTCCTGCCCGCATCCTTTCGGTCGGTGCCTGCAGTCTGCTGGTGACTAAGGAGGTTTATCTGCAGGGCTTTGCAATCAAAGGGCTGCGATAGGCAGGGAAGGATTAACCCCAGAAGGCGAGGAAAATCCCTCGCCGCCTCCTGCTCCATACATCAAACGCAGCGGCCGCGCGGCTCATCTGCAGCGCAGCGCCGCCGTTAATCACGGAGGAGCCCTCGGAGACCCTTGGAGTCGGACGAGACCGGAGATCTGGATCCTCCAGCCCCCGGCTGGACTGGCACGGGACGCTCCATGCACCCCTCAGCCTGTCCCGGCCTCGGGGCTCCCACTCGTGCCCTTCATCCTCCTCCGGGCCGCCCGCCTGAGCTGCCCCACACCAGAGCCCGTGGGGCTGGGTGTCCATTGGCAGCGCTGTCTGTGCAGAGAGGGATGGGATGATTCACTCCACGGGCATGGCACAGGTCGGGAACGGGATCTCAGCTGTGCCACTGGCTGCCAAGCCTGCCATCCTGCCCGGCCAGGGACAGGAGGCACTCCCTGCTGTGCAGGGATGCAGGAGGGCAGGCTCCCCTGGGGCCAGAGCATGTCCCTGGCCTTACAGGGCTTCCCCCCACATCGTTTCCATCCCATGGGCTAATGCTTATGGATGGAAACTTCCTTTGGAAGCCTTTTGCACTTACCACGAGAGCCAGCTCAAAGTCCACAGTCCAACATGTTCATAAACATAAATGTTGCTACCTGTGCATTCTTCCCTTCCTTTCAGTCCGATCTGCACGTCCTGCACCCCAGCCCAGCCCCTTCCCTCCAGTGCCAAGTGCTGGACCACACCCACTGCAGGCTGACAGCAGTGAGATGTTCCACCTGGGCAGTGCCAACATCCACAAACGGCACCGTGCCACACACTCTTCCCCAGATGACTGATCACCACCAGGACTTCAGAGAAGAGAGGTGGTAGCCCTGGGAGCTGGGTGAATGTTTCAGCTGGAGCATGCAGCTGATGCTGCGGTGCCTTGCTGAACACTTCCAAGAGCAGCTGTAACATCCTTCTGGCTGCTGAGTGGTCCCTGAGCAAGCAGAGTAGTTTGATATTTGGAGGAAAGATCAAGGGACTTTTTAAGGGGAAAGATCCTGTTTTTGCAGCTGTAACAGTTTCCTTAGAAGAGGAAATGGCCTCCCTGCCCAGTCCACAAGCCAGCCTGTGGGAGACAGCCAGCCATGGATGCTCCAGGTTGAGCTGTTGTGATCCATGTTCCTGTCCTAAACCTTCAGCTTAGCAGGAACCCTCCCGGCAGGCAGGAGGGGAGCATCCAGCCCAGCACAGTGGACGCGTGCTGCACTCTGGCACTGCCACCTGGGCCTGTTTCCAGGCAGCTGCTCAGTGCTGGCCATACCCCTGGAGACCTGATGAATGCCCTGCCTCACTTGGAACACGATCCTGGCAGGTCATCCTCGCTGGCCATGGAAGGCAGCGGCGCTGGAGCCAGAGTGCTGTGTGGGGCAGGATGGGGACAGCTCCCACGGCACAGGGAGCACAGGTAGGCCGGCAGCAACTGCATGCCACGGTGCATCCCCGCTCAGGGAGGGGTGGGGAGGCAGGATCTGCGGGAAGGGCTCTGCAGAGCAGCACAGGGCAGTGCCAGACCCGCTCCCGACGGGAGCTGAGGGTTACCCCGGCCTGTCTGCAGCTCCATCTGCCTCCCTGCGCACCCGCAGAGGGAAACATTCAAAGGAGCAATGCAGGACGCATGTGTTCACTGTGCTGCAGGGATTTCCCTCCATGGGTGACGGTCACCCGGCCAGCAGCATCCCCAGGAGGGCGGGAAGGGGCCAAGCCCCGAGTGGAGCCGCAGTCCACATGTGCCACCGCCTGGACACTCGGCGTAACCGACTGGAAACCCCGATCCCGCGGCAGGACCTCCGGGTGCGGCTGCTGGCCCTGCTGCACGAAGGGATTTGGCTCTCCTGGCACTCTCCTCCCGGCTCAGCGGGACCCAGAGGCAGGACTCTGGACGAAGGGTGTCGCGGGGGAACCTAACCCACAGCCCTGACAGCGCATCCTCCCAGCTGGGCTCTCGCTGGCTGGGGGTTTGGCTCTCCCATCCCTGAGGAGTGCAAGGCACCGCGGGGAGCAGCAGGGTTTAGGAACTGTTACCTTCAACCACCTCCACACTTGCAAAGAGCACGGAACCTGTGGGCTTTTTCACCTCCGGCTTCTGCCAACCCAGCCCTGCGGGGTGCAGCTGGGGTTGGAAGAAGCTGCGTTGTCTGTGGAGCTGAAATTTTGGGAAACGAGAGGAAGGAATTGGCTCTCACTGGCCCCAAGAGCAGAGGACACAGAAACGAACAAACAAAACCAACCAACCAACCAAACAAACAAACAAAAAACCAAAAAAACCCCACAAAACCCCACAAAACAAAACAAAACAAAACAAAACAAAACAAAACAAAACAAAACAACGGCAAAAACAAACCACAACGACAAGTCACCTCTTTTGGGGACCCTTGGAAAACGGGATTTTATATAAACTTATGGCACACGCGGATATTTGCGCCTCTCTGCACAGCTCTGGCAGCAGCGCTGCCGCTTGCCCTGGCACCGGCGCCGCGGGATGCTGGCTCTGCGAGCTGAGATCTTATCTCGGGGATGCCCCAGCCACAGCCAGGGCGTATCAACCGGTACTCTGCTGAGGAAACCTTGGAAACAAACACCCCAACGTGTTCCTGGGATGTATTTCTGGGATGGAGCCAAGCAGGAGGAGGCTTTCTGCTTTCCTGCCCCGGGGAGCTACTTTTCAAGCAAATCCTTTGTTCCCGCAGGCGAAATGGTTCCCTTTGGAAAGGGGGAAAGGGCTGTTTTTCATGGCGTTCGGAGGAAGGGATGAGCAGAGCGGCGCTCCGGGCTCCCCCGGGCCGGGCAGCCGGCGGCAGGTGGCAGCAGAGCCGAGCCGGGGCCGCGCTCCGCTCCCGGGGCTCCCCCGCTCCCACCTTCGTCCTGGAACGAGCCAGCAGCAGCATTTCCTTCCAAACCGATTTTCAGCAGCATTTCCTTCCAAACCGGTTTTCCTCGCGGGGCGATCTCTCCTGGCTGTGCCGTGCCCTGGCTCCTTTCCCAGCAGGAAAGGGGAAGCGCACGGGCAAACTGAAGCTGGAGCTGCGCTGCTCCCCATCCTCAGCCACCCCAAAGCTTCCATCGTGACCTTTGCAGGGTCCGGCTGGGCACAGTAACTGTTCAAACGTTTACCTGCCTGCACCATCCTGGGGTCTCATCTCTCCCGGAAAGGATGCAAAAAAAAAAAAAAGAAAAAAAAAGAAAAAAGCAATTTCCACTGCATCGATTTTCTAATGCCTGTCAAGAGAGAGCCCCAAGGACCAGGGAGAGTGGGAACCTCCTCTCACCTCCAAATACTCTCTAGGAAAACCTAAAAAAAAGCACAGCACATGTGGGAGCCATAAACAGGTTTTCAGTGGGTTTTCCATGGCACCTACCATCTGCTGGGAGCTCAGCCAGAACCCACAGCAGAGCATGGCTGGCCAAGGCACCAACCAAAGCTCTCTCCTGGCACCTGGCTCCAGTGCAATGCTGGGAGGGGGCCAAGGACATCCCCCTGCATTCTTGGGGTGCTCTGGGGTGCCTGTTTACAGGGTCAGCTGGTTTTGTTGAGTCACAGGGCAGGGCTGGCAAATGCCCAGAGCTGCACCATCAGCTGGATGGAGGCCTGGGGCTGTGCCATCCTCAAAGAAATAGTGAGGGAAAAAACTGTAACCCCTGATGGGGAGCTGGAAGCATCCTCTCCAGACTGCCATGCTCCTCTAATGCCCTGCTTGTTCAAAAAAAAAATAATTAAAAACATGGAAAGAAAAAAAAATAGTCTGCTTTGGGTGCATGGAGCCCTGGCTGGTGGAGCAGGTCCTGCCAGGAGGGTGGGCTCAGGAATGGGGTCAAGCTGCCCTGAGAGACTTGGTGTAAGCTGCAAAGCTGGGACCAGTCCTGATTTGGAGCCATATGATTTTAGGAAGCCCAAGTCTGGCCATGGGGGCACATGAAAGCTGCTGCAAGCAAGAGGAGAGTCTCTGAGCCTGGAAGTGCTTCTGAGCAGGACAGGAGGTGTTTGGGACCAGCCGGGGATGCTGGTGGTGGAGGACCTGCAACCTGTGGTGCTGAGCCAGCTCCAAATATCTCCCTTTTACTCCCTGGATCTCCTCTCCCTGGAAGCAGGGATGGGGGAGTTCCACTGCAGAGGCCCAGGGTGGGGGAGAGGGCACGAGAAGGGCACTGCCAGGTCCCAAAGGACTGACCGTGCAGGGAAGCCCACCATGGCTGCACAGCTCCTGGGGCTGCACTAGCCCCTGCCATGGTGGGAACCCCCCCTGCCAGAGGCAGCCCCTCTCTCCCTTGCCAGCTCTGTCTCCTGGGGCACTGAGTTATCTCTGGCACTGTCATCCTGGGTGCCTGTGTCACCCCACCCAGCCTGGCTCACCAGAGATGCAGTTAAGAGCTGGGGCTGCCCTCTCCTGATTACACACAGGGGTGCTGAGGCTTTTATCATGGGCAAAGCCCTGCTGGCTCACTCCATCCCTCTGGCCTCCCCGAGGGCCCAGTGCTGGCTGTGCTATCTCCCCTCTTCATGTGAACTGCACGCCTTGCAGCCTGCCTATCTCCTCCTGCTGAGGAGAACAGGGTCCCTGGCCTCTGCCCAAGGGAAAGTGCCACTTGCTGCTACCTGGGGAACTGGTTCTTCCAGGGAAGGACGGATCCTGATAGCTCTGGTGCTGGCACTGCAAACCCCCGAACACCAGAAGCTGCTCCTGGGACAGGTGCAGCCCAGGAGCTGCCTCCAAATTCTGTCCTGTCCCCTGGAAGTGGGATGAATGGACAGGATTTCCCTCCAGCAGCCAGCAGACCTTCAAGTTGGGGCAAAAATGGTTATGCAGTATGTTAGAAAAAGTTTAAATGTAAGCAGCCAACCTCACTGCAATTTCCAGGGGGTTTTCCTGGTGTTTGGGCTTTGACACAACTGAGCAGGACACTAGAAGAGTCGCAGGGAGAGCGGCTTTGGTAGGCAGAGCATCCCAAACAGCAGCACTTGGGGAAGCCCCACGGAATCATCTTCCACTCCCCTGTGCAAAGATGGTGCCACGCCAAATAGTCCTCACAGAGTAACTGCACTGCATCTGCCGCTGGACCCCCTGCTTGGAAAGGGGACAAGATGGAAGTGTTTGGCCCCCAGAGAGCGTGGGGCACGGGAGGAAGGCTGGAGAGCCCCGGGAGGATGTGTTTGAGGAACGAGCAGACGGCGTGCCCGGGCGCCTCACAGCAGCCGCAGCTCAGCCCCGGCCTCGGCCGGGATTACCGTAACACACCATCGCCGTGTGGAGAAAGGCAGGAGGTGCTTTAATGAGGCTCGTAAAGTTAATTATTAAATTAACAGCTAAGACAGTACCGCTGCAGAGACGGCCAGTGCTGGCACAGGAATTGCAGTGCCACGCAGAGCAGGGTGGCTCGTGCCCGCCGGAGCGAGCGTTCGGGCAAAACCACCTCAGGACCTGCTGGGAGGAGGAACGGGGCTGGGTTTGGCAGGCACAGGGAGGGAGAGATGTGTGTGTGCAGGGACACTGCCCTGGCTTTTCCCCTCTCCGGTGTCCCCGTCCCACCAGGTAGGAGAAAAAGTCAAAAGCAGCCACTAAGGTGGCTTTTGTGTCGTGCTGTCCTGGGCAGGTCTCCTGGCCCACCAGCATTACCCATCCCTGGCTGCTCTCCAGGCTCCAGCTGCCGTCCTGCTCCAGGCTCTGGGCCACCATCACATGCTCCTCCCTGCTCAGATAAACTGCAGGGGTGTTTTGGTTTGGCACGAGCCTTGGTTTTGCATCTTTAGGAGAGGAATTACAAAATAATAAGATAAGGCTGTAGACTGGAAGCAAGCTTAAAAAAAAATCCCGTTTCAAGAGTAAAGATGTCTCTCCTGCTGGGCAGACTTACAGTGCTTTAGGATATAAATTGCTGTTAATGGTTTCTGGAGAGTGGGAAAGATCACCTTGAGGGGGGCTTGTGCTGACCTTGTGCTGGCTTTACTGAAACAGAGGCAAGATTTCACTGTGGGAACAGGAGCTTAAGTAACTTGCTGGGGTGGAGAGGGGCAATATGTGCTTTTCTCCTTGTTATTTTTCTGAGGATGGAGAGGACCTGAAAGATGTCTCTCTCTGAACAGGATAAACTCCTCTCTGGCTCCTGTTGTTTCCACTCTTAAGTCCTGGCCTTGCTTGCTGTCAGATGAAAACATGTTAAGGAACAAACAGCCTTAGTTGAAAAGCATGAAAATTGAACACACTGAAACACAGGCGAGAAATCCTGGCTCTGACTGCACATGGCTTCACTTCGCATTTATTTTGCTCATGATTGAACTTAAAAGTCTAACAACGAGCCTGGCAGACTCCCTTACAGGTCAGCACTGTTCCTCTCACCAGACAAGAGAAAGCTCTTGTATCACCGCCAAATTGGGCAGCCAAAATATAACAAAATCCACCTGCAAATCCTGCACTTCTGGCCTGAGATTCTTTCACCCAACATGGCTGGAGCTGGTCAGTCGTTGTCACCCCTCCATCAATCTCCATCACCTAACATCCGCAGGACTTCTTCAATAACTGGATATAATTGATATTGCTTGATATAATTGTAAAAATGAATGCATTGATGCAGAACATGGCCACTGCATCTCCAGATTTGCAATTGAACACATTGATTTCCCCTGACAGCGCTGGAGACAGAGGATGTTTCAGGTCCCTGAGGTGGGTCTCTTTTCCTCTCGTTGCTTGCTCAGCTGTCAAGAACCTCACGAGCTCATTGGGAAGTACAGGGGCAGAAGAGGCAAGGGCAAATATACAAAGTCATAAAATACTGTATCTTAAAGCCTAGGCTCCTGGTCCACTGGCTCTCTGTGGCCTATGGACTCAAGATCCTCCTGGAAGCTATACAGGAGCGTGTCCATGAGCATCCCATGGTCTTGCTTGCCCCCTGGAGCTGAAAAAGCAGACAAGCGTCATCCTGGGGTTACTTAGAGATCCTCTGGTTAATGTCATTGCAGCTGCTGATTTTGATGACTCTTTCCTCTACCAACAGCTCCAGGCTGACTTTTTGAAACCACTGGTGGAACAATTCCTTTCCTTTGCTCCCATCTCCAGACCCAGGTGAGGTTCTCCAGCCCTCCTGAGGGCCACTACAGAGCCAGGGAGTTCCCTGCAGCCTTGCAGGCACTAGAGCATTATCTGCCATCCCCAGCCCGGGTCTCTGCAGGGAGGGGAGCTGGGGGACAGTCCCCTCGCCTGAGGCCAATCTCACTCTGCCATCCCCGGCCCCGCTCCTCCTCTGGCTCAGAAGACTGACACAGCCACCGCATGTCCGGCCCTCCATGACCCTTTCCCATCCCGAGTGACCTCCCTGGGGACAAAGCATGAACAGGAGCCCTTTTAGCTGCCGTGTTTGTGTACACAAGCCCACTGCTGACACAGATCTCTTAATCCCCCCGCCTGTGTCCCACGGGCCGTGCTTGTACAGCGGTGGCCACGGCTGGGTGCTGGCACTGCACTTTGCTGAAGCCCTTTTACCTCTGACTCGCTGATCAGCTGCTGACAGGGTGTTATCAGGAGGCTGTGGTGGGTGCAGTGGCAATGCCAGCATCCTGGCTACGGGGACTGTCCCCAGCTTGACTTGGTGGCACCAGGGCAGACTGCCAGGGGATGAGGAGGACTGGTGTATGTTGCTCTATGCTTTGGCACGGCTTTGCTTCCAAGTTATCATCTCTCCCACTTCATGGGCTTCAGCTCGGAGGTGGAGGTGGTTCAGCTCACGATTCAGCAGGCTGATGTTTCCTTTGCACCAGCAAAATATTTGGGAAAGCAAACACAAAGCTGGCGAGGCTGTGGGAGTCACAGCCAGACGGCCTGGCTCGAGGCACAGCACAAGTAGAGGGGAGGGGATGCTCAGAGCCGTATCCCCTCCATGCACCCTGGGTGCTGGGTGCTTGGGACAGCTGTGCTGGCTGCTGGAGGAGCATCTGTGCACGATGGAGCCTTCCCAAGTCACAGCACGGGGGGAAAAGGCAGGAAAACCTGCTCAGCACTGAAACTTCCTTGCAATGGAAGCAGGGATAGGAGCAGAAATATATGCAGTGGAGGAAGAACCTCGTGATACCAGGAGCACAACAGGCCCACACAGCACATCCCAAGGCTAAAGGAGGATCAGTCAGTCATGCCTGAGGGTCAATAGAATCAAGCTGGAGCTGCCCCTGCTCCAGCCCCTTTGCTTAAGTGCACGCTGCAGCTCTTGGACTCAGAGATGTGCTGTACCCTCCTGTGGTCCTTTGTCACTCATGGTGTGATGGCTGGTGCTCAGGGCAGGCAGCCAGGACTGGCTGGGCAGGGAGTGGGTGTGTGCTGACCCTCTGCTGTGGGTCACAGGAGGAGACATGAAGTCTGTGTGGGACAGCTGGCCAGGCAGCTCAGCCCCACCATTCCAGACTGGCTCTTGATGAGGCTCCTGCCTGGTTCCACCTCCTCTGGTGCCTCCATGAGGCCTGTTGGAGTCCAGGCTGATGGCTGCTTGTGCCTGGCACCAGAGTCAGCGTGGCTGCAAAAGTGGGAAGGAAAGCATTGGGGTAGGATGCCCAGTGCTCTCAAAAGTTCAGGGGCAGAAATCTGAACTCTTGCACACAAAAGAGCAAAATGATTTCAACTTCTCACTATTTTTCAGTTCCCTGGCTGTCCAAGGAGGAGACCAGCACCCGTTGGATCTGCACCTACTGGTGCAACACACAGATCCCAGCGTGCTGCCTGCCAGGGAAACACCCAGCAGCAATGTCCTTGTGCTGTGGGTCACGCTAGGATTTGAATGGCAAAGCCCAGGGCTTTGCTTAGACTGCAGAGGGGTAAAACAATATTTAAATAACTGCCAGGCACTGGAAGAAGCAAAGTCCCACAGGAAAAGAGAGAATTTGTGGCTGTGTGTGGCTGATGGCTTCATTGTGAATGTACAATCTGCAAAGGGAGCGAGAGAAGCTGCTGGGAGCTGCCTCTGATTTAGTATTTCATAACTTTGGTGGTTGACTCCAAGCATTTTGGCTGTTAATTATCCTTAGGTGCTTAGAGGAAAATATCCCAGCAATTCCACCCATCAATCTTATTGATTCTCACCTCGAGTCTTTGGGAGCTTTTAGGGCACCTGCACAAGCTGCCACTGCTTGAATTAATTGAGCTCTGTGGAGCAGCCACTGGCTGGTGCCTCCCTGCACATCAGGCACAAGGCAGAAAGATGTATGACCCTGGCCAGTGCTGCTGCAAGGAGCTGATGGCAGGGAAACACAAATTCCTGGGAATCACAGCACATTGCCAGCATGCTTTGTTTCTCCATAGGAAGAGACGCCTTGTTTCTCCACATCCTTGGGTGGGCTGAGGCAGGGAGCTCTGGCACTGCTGTGGGTGGTTGGGACCTGGGAAGGATGCAGGACATCTCACCTGAAGCATGTGGAGCCTCAGGCATCTTGAAAAAGGATAGTAGAGCTCTTATACATCATTTCTCTTTGTAGAAGTGTCTGAAATATTTCTGTTGAAATTCCTGATGGTAGAGGGGTGGCATGGAGGGTAAATATCCTTCAGAGAAAATATGAGGTTCAGTGGTCAACTTATGTCATATTTCCACGAGCTCCTGGAAATGGAAGTGGTTTAGGGCACATAAGAAACCTTGGGCTAATATATCTCCAGCAAAATATACAAAGTGAGAAATTGTGTTCTAGAGGAGGTATTGCTTTCCAAAGCCCATGTCATCAATAACTAGGAAATGGGGGAATTTTTTCTCAAGCAGCCAGGATTATTTACTGACTTTGGGGGAGTCCTACAAGAACTGTGGCTTTTGGAGGGAAAAGTTGTGATGATAAAAGCAGTCACATATCATTGGATATCCCCCCTCCAATCCACTTATTAAAAAACATGCAAAAGCTGCATAGCAGGCTTCAGATTTTAATTACAGGATATTTGCTCACATTTCAGTCTAACTTCCTAGCACCAGGAAAATCCATGGGGTGCACTGTCAGACACAAACACATCTGCAGCACCACTTCCTAGTGTGCAGAGGATGGGTGGAAGCAGCCAGGGGCCAGCAGCTTCGGGAGCTGGTTCTTACCCCACATGTGGCACGAGTGCCCTGAGAGCACAGTGCCTTTGGCTGGGCTGCAGCATCAAACCACTGAGCTCCAGCCCCTGGACTGTGGAGTCCTGCTAAGTGAAAGCACTTTTTAATAGGGATGTAATGGAACTCGTTAGTGTCTGCTGTTTTATTACACAGGTTGAAAATTACTTATTGGTGAGAATGTGCTCACTCCTCACGCTGATCCTTCATATGCTTTGCTGGAAGGGTCCAAATGAATTCATTTCAGAGCCAGGGAGTGTCTTCCATCTCTTTGGATCACATGGCTGCAGATAGAAGAAGCCTATGGGACTGGCTGGGAGCACTCATGTGTTCTCACTCCTGTGCCCTGGCAGCAGAAGTGGAGAAGCTGAGCTTGCTGCTCTGGCTGCACACTGAGCTTTAGTGCATGGTCCCTCTCTCCAGAGCGGGGGTGGGAGCTCTGGGGTTAAAAACGTGGAGCAAGGAGAGGCTAAAATCTGGGTTAAACAAGGGGATGCTGGAGCTCTCTCTGGCAGAAACCTGCAGGGATGGGCACTTTCTTTGGGTTCTGAGCTAAAGCAGGTTGAAATGTGGGTATTTTGAGTAGTAGAATAAAAGGTTTGGGCGTTTTATTTTAAAAGTACTCAAGTCCTTTGTGATGGCCACTATGTGCCGCTAATAGGTGTCTGCTGGGGTTGGGAAGCACTTGCCATGGCAGGGTTACAGGGGTTTGCTGGCAACCTGCCCTCAGCCCCAGTCACCAGTGGTGCAGCAAATTGGGACTGGAATTTGGGCTTCCATTGTTTTGTGGGAAAGAATCTCACCCAGACTGAAAAGGTTGGGTCAGATTATCATGATGAGGAACTTTAGGGCAAGCTGGGTACTTTTCAATGGGAAACTGTCAGGTTTTCTGAAATTAAAAATTCCCATTTCAATCTCAGGGTTGGCCCAGAGTCCTGAGAATGGCTCTGTACCAGCATACCACCCTCTTCTCAGAGCGAAGATCTTTCTCTTCTAGGAATGAGCTCTGGGTGTCCTTTGAAAAGCTTTTCCCTGTGGGCACCAGCAGTTGCATGGTCAGGCTACATTTGCAAGTCCTTTGAGAGCAGGACTTTGACACTTTGACTCCGGGGCAGTTGGGTTTGCTGGAGGGCAACACTGCAGGGCTGCAGCAGGCAAGGCAGCCCAGCCTTGTGTGCATTGTCCCTGACAAGGTTTCTGCCTGGCAGGGTTCACAGAGCAATAACAACCACATAAATAAGTCAAAGCATATGACTCAGGATAGGAAGCTTGGATTTTCCTCGGAAAAATCCTCTTTCTCTTTTGCACAGCGTTAAAGATGCCTGAGCCTTAATATTCTGCCATCCACGTGTGAAGCTTGGGCATCTCACCAGGAAACAGCGTGACCAGCACTGGCAGAAAGCAAACTGGTCTGGGGGTGCTGGGGAGAGGAAATTCCCTTGGGAAGCACACTTCACATCTGAGCTGACTGCAAGGTCTGCACAGCACCTGGGTTCAGGGAAAGGAGGTGTGATCAGGAGTGTGCTGCAGACGCTGACTGGCATTCAGGACCAGACTAGAGCAAAGGTGAAACTGTAGGAAACGCTTCTAACGGTGACCTCGTGGCCACAGCGCTGGACAAAATTAGGCAAGTGGAACCTGAGAAAGGGGCTGAGCTACCAGCCAAACAGGATGGTGAAGTTAAGGAGCATATCAGTCACATTGGCTGCTTTGTGCTCCTCGCCATGCACAGACCTTGCTCCAGGCCACTGAACTAAAGCTGTTCCCAAGGGGAAGGCTGGGCCCCTAGGTGAGCTTGCCAGACCAGCAGAAATGAAGCTGGGGATATTCCAGCCAAGCAAGACCCAGAGATGCTCAGAGACATTAATGGCCACCATCAAAGCATCTTTAAACCTCCAGGCCAGCACCAAAGCAGGCTGTCTGTGATAAATATGCAAGCCACGCTTCAGTCGAGGAGAAATAAATAAGCTGTTGTACACGGAGCAAGGGAGGTGGGGAGCTCCTGCCCAAATCACTGCTCAGCAGAGGAGTTTCCCTGGAGACTGCTTCCTCAGAGCCTGCGCAGGGCCAGCTCAGGGCCGGGAGGCAGCACCCAGAGCTGCTTCATGTGGCCTGGGCAGGCACAGGGACACATCGGGGTGAAGGATGAGAAGCAGGATTGGGGATGCCGGTCAGGTGCTTTTGTTGAATTTGAGGAAAGCAGAGATGGATTACTTCCCAGGGAATTGTACTGCAGAAATGTGGAGACTCCTTGGCTGCTCCTCAGTATGCCCCTGGAGGGAAGAGCAGAACATCCAAGTGCCGTGGATGCTGGGCAGAGCAGGGGAAGATGGGTCCAGCAGAGGTGAGGACGCCAAGGGAGGAGAGGGGCACGTGGAGCTTGCTGGACATGGCCAGCGTGTTTACACCAGCTGGAGGTGGTGCACACCCAGCTTCCCTTCCCATGAAGGATGGGTGTTTGAGAGCTGACCTGCCAAGGTGATGTTCCCTACGGCTGATGCAAGAAGCTTGCACAGACACTTCCCTCTCTCCCCCCTCGCTCAGGCATTTATTTTCTAACACTGAAAACCTGCTGGGGTTTGGCCTGGCTGGGCACTGCATGGGGGTGAGACTGGCCCAGCTCCCTCCTGCCTGGCAGCTCTGGAGCCAGTTTGGCTCCTGGCCACTGCAGGCTCGTTCCTGCTCAGGTGGCAACAGAACAGCATCCCAAAGGGACCGAGCTGGAATGCTGCACCCTGGCTGGGGGACAGGTGAGGGACACCTGCAGGTCCCCTGGCTGCAGCCACCTTCCTCAGCAAGGACCTGCTCCTAGAGAGGGTGTAGGTGGGAGGCTGGCTGGCAGCTGTGCAGCTCCCAAGTCATGCTCATGAGGTACTAGTACAGTACAGCACATCAGGGACTGGGCACAGGAGCACAGGAGGTGGCTTGGGTTCCTGCAGCTCAGGTATTGAGGCAGCCTGGCAGCCAGGCCAGCAGACCTCTCTACTGGAGTTATATTTAAACTTCCTTTCGGAATTTTACTGGTCAAAGTCTTGAATGATTTGGGACAACTGCTGGTGATCCCTGAGGCTGTGGCACAGGAGGGTGCTCTCTGAGCCAAGCGGTTGGGTACCAGGGGACACAGAGAGCTGAGATGGTCTCAGTGGAGCATCCCTGACAGCCTGGGACTCACTCTATGCATCTGCCAGACCCCTGATGCTGTTGCCCTCCCAAATGTTGTGCTGAGCTCATGTTTGTTTCTCACTTTCTTCTTTCCTTCCAACAGTGAAATCAGCTTTTCATCCTTCTCCACGCATCAGCAGCTGGCAGCTACATCTTCAGTGCCTTGTCATGCTGACGGGTCTCCTGCAGGGATTGCATAGATGTGTCCCTGGGGCTGCAGGACATGCTGGGACTTCCAGATGAACCTTCCTTGCCAGAAACAGACTGGTGTGCTCGCTGTGATGAGGGAAGAGGCTGGGAGAGGCTTGCATGGAATGAAAAAGGCATCAAGTAAGGGCTGCTGTGAATTAGGAAGGTTGTGCTAAATGGTATCAGCAATGAAGGTTGCCTTTTAAACGTATATAATTCATGTGCACATACACACATGGTCTGCAGTCACTGTCTTGCTGGCTGCAAGAACTGAGGACAAAGACCAGGTATATTAATGATGGTGATGAGCAAGTGACATTCTATCAGCTAGAGATCAATTAAATATTTTAGCCTACTCAAACAAAGGTTTTGCTGGGCCGAGGAGACAAGAGGTGGTCTCTCCCTCATCAACGTGTATAAATGTCTAAAGGGGGGGTGCCAAGAAGATGGAGCAGGGCTCTTGTCGGTGGTGTTGAGCAATAGGACACAGGCAATGGGCAAAAATTGATGCACAGGAAGTTCCACCTGAATATAAGGAAGAACTCCTTTACTGTGCAGTGACCCACACTGGAACAGGGAGTAGAGAGGCTGCGGGGTCTCCTTCACTGGAGATCCTCAAGAACCGTCTGGCTGCAATCCTGTGCCATGTGCTCTGGGACGACCCTGTTAACACGGGGAGGTGGGACCAATCGGCCCAACCGCACCTTCGTGTGGTTCCGTGATTCCCCAGGACGTCCCTTTCTGCACTTTTCAACCACGTTATCCCGCTATCCCCAGGCGTGGGTACCCGAGAACACCCCTATCCCTGGGCTCCTGCCTGATGCCGGCCGGGGAGACTCTGTCGAAGCGGGCTCGGGGACTCCGGGGCTCCATCGGTGCG
>VXBQ01004623.1:0-60879 GCA_013400175.1 Phainopepla nitens | reverse complement strand
GGGGCCGCGGCCGAGCGCGCTCTGCCCGGCTTAGGGGCACGGCCGCCGAACGGGGGTCCCCGAAAAGGGAAGCGGAGGGGCTGCGCTGTCCAAATCGCGCTTGTAACCCGCTGCTGTCGTCAGCAAAGGCTGAAACTGCGGAACACCATTTCCTCGCCTGTCGGGATGGGTGTTGCGCTCCCCTCGTACCTGCTTCAGATGAATCGGGAGTAGGAGAAAACCACTGAAGTTTGCGCTAAGAGTCTTGTTTGGGAAAGACTTAATCTTTTTCTACCTGTCTCTGTTAACTCTGAAATCACGTTGCCAGATGGGCCATCAGATTCCCAATTACTGTACGTGCCAGTGTTTTGTAAGAACTGTTACTGCCTAGCACGATGATTCATCAGAGTTATTGATCTTTGGGAGATGGACAGCTCTGCAATTTCCACCTGGAAAGCTGTCATCTTAATGGGAAGTATAGAAGACAAGTTAATCGTGCCAGGTAGAAGTCTGTGTTCAGATTGTTTGGTGGTTTGTCATTGTAGTCATGGACATAAGCAAAGCCTAAGGAAATCTAGGGTAGCGTCGCTGTCTGCCCTCGTCTCGTTCGTTGTGACACAAAACTGGTCACATCGCTCCTTTGTGTGAAGGTTGGACTCTATTGTGATGCCTTCCGAGATAACGATCCCGAGAAATAAACCAAAAAATGCAGAACTGCAAGGTTGAATGTTCCTGTTTGGGTCTCCTGTGTAAGGAGTGCCCAGATGCATTACCAGGCTCGGCGGTCGCCAAGGTGTGTGATTTGTCAGAGTCAGCAGCGATGAGGCAACTGCCCAGCACAAGCGGGGGGCCCTTGCAACTCCTGGGATGATTTTTTTTGAGAGAGAGAGAGTGAGAGTGTGTCACTAGCGTGCCGACGCCGTTCTGGGGTAAGGGAGTAATGCCGCAACACTCAGAATTGTCTTTGGGCCCAGCACAGTTGTCTCTGTATTCCCAAGGGTGTTTAAAAAGTGGAATTTGTTAGTGGTGTGTTCTGGGACGCTTGGCAGCAGCGACTGGTTCCAGCAGTGCCCCCAGTGCTGCTGCCTGGCTCTCCTCTCTTGGGCCATTGTTTCTTTTGCTGCCTGTTCATTAGCAGTAGAGAAAACGTGTAAAATAAACACGGCTGGTGAGCTCTCACGAGAGGCAGGCTGGCAGCTGACCTTGCCTGGCAGCCCTGCACCCAGATACCTTCTTGCAGACTTTGCAGGCTTACGTTGTGTATTCTTTTCATTGGGTGGAGGATTTGTTTTGGCAGACGCTTACCAAAAAGATCTGGAGCATGAATTTGTGTGAAGGAATCAGCTGGTGAGGTGAGTTGTAATATTGTGCTGTTGTAGTGACTTCCAGGAGGATCACCCAAGGAAAGTGTCTCTTTTTCTATGCTTGCAGTGGATTGAGAGCTTCTGAACTCTGGAAAGTCACTACTGGAAGTCTTTGGTTTCTCAGTAGAGTGTGCAAAGCCTTTGCTCATAATCCAGCGCTGCTCCCAGTGCAGTGCTTGTGTCCTGGAGATATGAAATGTTACCAGCCCTGATCCACCGGAGGTAGCGAGGAGACCAGAGAGCGTAGTGAAGACAGCTCTGTAAAGATAAAGGGATCCCTCTATTACTTGTTTTATGGGCTTTAAAAGCTCTAATTTTCTTTTATAATGATGATATTCATTATAGACCCATAGAGCAGATGTAATGGATGAGAGCTTCTCCTTAGTTGTCCACACAGTCTGTAGTGGCCTGCGTTGAAATTGGTGCTTATAAAAGTAAAAGCATTGAGCTCAGGGAAAACAGAGCCACCTGCAAGATCTTGGTGAGTTTCTGCTGTATGTGTTGGAATATGGATAGGGAAGAGCTTAACAAATCCATCTCCAGGTGGTCAAAACACCAGCTTGTTTTGAGCTGTTTGACTTGACACAGCTGGGCAAGTTGAGTGCATTGGGGGCCTGACACAGGGACCAAAGAACAGGGTTGTTTTTTCATGGATTGAGATTTACCCTTAAGAAGCTTGTGCCTTGCCTACCTGCTGCAGTATTTTTATGCTCAAAGTTGGCAGTGAAGGCTGTAATATAATAGGATGTTCGAGCAAACGTTTCTGCTTTTTCAGGAAGGAAGGCTCTTGAAGTGAAGCCTCTCCTTGCTTCTTAACCTCCCAAAAGCACAACGGCTTTGGCAGTAAGTGGGGCAACCATTAGGTCGAGTTAGACCTAATGCAGTGATGCTGCTGATGCTGTGAGTGGAGGCTGAGGCTCATCTGGAGTGACACATTAGAAAATGTTCATGGTTTCTTGGTAAGATGCACGTTACCTTTTTATTCATCTGTGTTTCCGTCAGGGTGCAAGTTGCAAAGAGGAGCAGGGGGATCCTTTGAGTCTTGAGGTACACATGGTCCTGTCCTGTGTGGCAAGGCTTGTACTTGACAGTGCTGACTGCTTGTGAGGGACCTGCAGAGCTGTAATGATGCCTTGTTTTTACTCTCTAATGATCTAGTAGCAAGGTCTGTGTGACCATGCCCTCGTTATTACATGTTCTCTTCTTATCATGTAAATAAATGCAGCCAGCAGCCTGACTGACACATGATGGTAGTGTGTGTGTGTCTGCGCTAGTGAAGGAAACGTTTTCTGGCAAAACCAGCTTTGCACTACTGGCTATAAACCAAATTCAAAGTGTTTTCTCCAATTCTTCTGTAGATGAGAAGTGTGGCTTGCAGTTAAGACAGCTCGACCTTCTGGAACATGTTGTACTCCTCCACTGTGCCCTGCACCAGGGCTGGTGCTGATGCAAGCGTTGGTGTGGACAGGTGTTAACAGCACCCCGTTTTGAAAACCTGCTGGATATATTTCAAGAAATGTTGCATCAAGGCACTTGGCTCTTCTTTTTTTTAAAGCCATTTACATCTTGGAAGTAAGAACATGCAGGTTTTGATGACCGGCACTGCAGTTGCTGAGCTTTGCCTGTGCTAACCTTTTAAATTCTCCTTACAAGTGCTCAGCCAGGGAAAGTGGTGTATTTCCTAGGGGAGATGCAGGAGGTGCTTTGATTTCTTGAGTAGAGTTTCCTGTGTGCTGTTTGGCAAATGTGCTGGGTGGATAAGCAGTACCTTCCAGAAGGCACACCTTAGTTGCTAGCAGCAAGCACCAGGGGTGAGCTGACTTGTTGGGAGTGCGTGTTGCTTTATGCCTGAGCAAAGTCTGACTTGGCTACTGGTACTCAGGAGAAGGCAGGGGAAGATTCATTAGCATCTCACCCCTTGCTGACTAACTCCCCATAGGGCTTTCCTTGAAACCAGCCTCCAGTGCAGGAGATAAGATGGATGGGAAGCTTGTTTTACCATTGGCATTTCTTCGCGTTCAGAGTAGACACGCACATCTGCTTGCTCAGGTCTCCAGCTTGGTAGTCCTGCACACACCTATTTCCAAAGCGTTGGGCAATTCTCACTCTGTCGTGGCACGTAATTGTGGAGCTCTTCTGGCTGTTGCAACAGAGCTGCTATCGCAGCAGGAGGCCTCCCCCCGCACCGCCCCAAGTTTCTTCTCCAAACTACTGTTTTGTTCCAATCCCACAACTCACATTCGAGTCACTCTTCCCATCTTGCTGGAGAGGATGAGGGTGTAACTGGAACTTGTTGCTCCAAAAAAACGTGAGGCTTAGTGTTTTCCCTCCCCCGCATACCTTTGCCCTTCAGTTTTGTGCTGGACCTTTGCCCTGTTCTGCACTGTTTGTTTCGGGAAGAGAAGGCTGGGGAATGCAGCGCAGCTCCTGGGAGCTGACTCACTGGCCCTGGTTGCTGGGCTTCAGTGCCTGCTTCTGCTGTGACCTCCAGTTCCAGATTGCCAGGTCCAAGGCATCACTGAAGGATTCTCTCCAACCACCTCCTTACCCTCACAGCTCTTCTTTTAAATTTTATATTGCTCGTGGTGCCGTGGAGTTTTCCACCAGGATTGGGGCAGCAGAAGGATTTTGTTTGGATGTGAAGACAAATCGAGTCCAGAAAGCTGGACTGGGAATGGGGGCAGTGGGGCTGCAATGCTCTGCTCTCCCTTCCAAATTATGACACCAGATCTTTTTGCTGTGCTTGAACAGTGTGAAATTATCTTCAGGGCAATCCCAAATGCAGACTTGGATAGAGTTTGGTTGCTCTTTACATCCTTGAGTCTGTAATGAATCTCCAGCACCATCTCTGCAGTTGTGCTTGTTTGGCAAAACAAAGGAATGGGCATTTTAGTAGAACGCTGTACTTGCTGTTCAGACCAGGCTGAAGGTTTTTACCCTTGGTTATTACAGGTGCTGTTAACCTCGGTCCAGTTGGGTCTGGGGAGCTTTGTTCATTCCCAACCAAGAAATGCATTTATTTGATGGTCTTTAATAAATTACTTATCCTTTGGTCACCTTGGCATTGAAGCCTTTGCTGACTTCCTACCAAGAGCCTGAGTCTCCACACTGCTGCCTCTGCCAAATCCGTGGCTTGCTGTGAACACAGGGAGCTTGGGGAAGGAGGTGATGCAACCTTGGTGATAGCTGCTAAGCTTTCCCATGGTGATAGTGCTGTCTAGGTGGAGCTTTTCATGGCCAAGAAGTTGTCTCCTGGGGTTGGCTGAAGCTCTGGGTGGATCTCTGGATTCACTCTGTGGTCTCTGGCTTGGCTAGTTCTGCATTTGTTCCTTTTCTTACTTGAAACAGGGTTTTGTTTCCACTCGTTCTGCAGGTTCAGGTCCTTGTTAGTGAGGTCTGAATGGAGCTGAGAGACTTACCTCCTTGCATTGAAATAACTGATAATCTGAATATCTTGTATCAAATGATGCAGCTGCACGACTTGAGGTCAGAGAAGAGGGAAAAGAAGTTAAAAGAAGTTAGTGCAGTGCTGGAAGAACTTAGAGCTACCCGTGTATTTAGGTAATGCTAATTGGTGACCTGAACAAATAGCAACTGAATTTGGCCTTGAATAAATCAATTACCAGGCTTCTCTGTGGGGTAAGTTTTGGGTCAGGGTCGGTCTGGATTGCTTGGCAAACAGAGAAGTGGGTGTGCACATGAATGTCCCACAGCTGTGGAGCAAAAACTGGCACGAGGCGTTCGGTGGAAATAGGTTTGCTGATAGCAATTCTAATGCTGTGCAAGATAAACTTTTGTTTTTGGAAGGGTTGTGGAAACTGTGGTCAAGTGTCAACATGTTTCTAAAGGGAGATGCATCTCGTAATTGGAGGTTCCCAGAAGATACTCTTAACTGAACTTTCCTCTGTCAGAGCACACATTTGTGTTGGAGTTGGGGGGCTTTGTGGGTGGATTGCCTTTCCCGAGCAAACTAGTGCGTGATGTGTTGTGGCTGTGCTGGTTTCAGTGTTGCACCAGGCTGGTTGAGCTGCTGGAGCCATCCTGAGCAAGTCATCCCGGCCATCTTTGGTGTCACACTCAGTGTGGGTATTGCCAGGATCAAGAGCTCTTCCTGCAGCATTAAAGCTACGTGTGCTGGGGGATGTTCTGCTGAGACATGCAAGGAGAGGGAGGAAAGACTGGGAACTGGCTCATCTAATACCTGCTTTATCAGTGAGTTATCGTCACTGTCCTTCTGGAGCAAAGCTGACTTAGGAGCAGAAGCTTCCCTTGACATTTTCATGTGTTTCAGGGTTGTATGGGAACACGCAGCAGGGTTCAGTGCTCTACAGTGGTTGTGATTTTATTTTTATTTTGTGGGTTTGAGTCACCCTGTTCCTTTGTGTGGTGATAAACCATAAGGTTTGGTCGAGTTCTCTGCTGCAGACTGGTGGTGTGTTGGAGGTGACCATGGTGGCCCTGGCTGAGTTGGGTGCTCTGTCACAGTGGGCCAGGTGGAAACCTTAATTTGCTTTAGAAATGGTCAACGGGGGTGGTTGTTGGTGTGACTGAGGTCTTGATGCCGCTCAGTCTGTTCTGGTGACACAAATGCCCTTTGTTCTCTTGGTCTAGAAAACGTTACTCTGGATCCTCCAGAATACTTGTGACGCTGGCAGTGTGCTGGTGGGCACAGCCTGCCCTGACCTGTGCTCCTGGGGAAGCTCACTTGCTTCCTGCTGGACACCCCTTGAAGTGGCTGGGCACAGCTCTGCAAGCTGCTGCTCTAGCAGGTGCTTCTCTTTGCTCCCCAGAGCAGCCCTGGCTGCTGAAGGTGCTCAGGAGAGGCATCCTTGCCCCACGAGGAAGATGTTGGGAGGAGAAGCATCTCTGGTGGTCCTCAGTGTCGCTCATTTGATCTCTGTCAGGCTCTGCAGAGATCCCTTGGTGACCGTGGCAGCCGGGGGGCAACCGGGCGAAATGGGAGCTCGGCTGAGGCTTGTGAACCTCACGTCCTTGACACACGAGGCAGAGTTAAAGCATGACTGGAGAGCTGGATGGAGGTGGAAGCGTGCTGTGTGTCCTTCCTGCTGGCCGGGAGGGACTGCGTGAGGCCGAGGTGAGGCCCTGCGGGTGGGACACGGGCGCTCTGCCCGGCCCGGCGTGGGGCACGGCTGGGGCTGGGGGCGCGGAGCCGGTCCCGGGCTCGCTGCTGAGCACGTTTTTCCAGCTGAGCGGCGGCGTGTGCCGAGCTCCTGCAGAGTGACTCTGCAGTCTGCAGGGCACGGCTGCGCGGGGCTCCTCTCGCTTCTCCTTTCCTGCCAGTCACTTGGCTTCTTTGAGTCGCCAGCAGGCAAATGCATGGAGAGAGAATCGGGGGTTTTCGGGGCTGGGAAAAGTAGCTTTTAAGGAGTCGGAAAAAAAACTGAGAGAAGTGAGTTTTTTCTTGGCTAAATATGTGGGGAAACAAGTATGAAATTGGAAAAACCACAGAAATGAGGGAAGGGTAGAATTTTGTTGGTGGGAAAGTAAAAGAAAAGGTGTGTGGGGAGATCAGTGTTTTACCTGCCTAGTAACTCAGAGGTGGGTATGCTGCTAAATACTGAGCACGGTCTTTAAAACAGATTATTTGTGATATATATTCAGCCTCTGTACTAAATCACGCTGCCTTTTTTTATTTTGTATTTCTTTATGACTGCTTTTGAAAGCTTCTGGTCAGTGATGTAAATGAGTGATTATTTTACCAAGTCTTAGCTCCAAACTATCTGGTTTGCACATTTGCAGATAATGAAGCGAGTGGCAGAATAAAATAGTGAGAACTCACAGTTAATAAGCGACACTCAAATGTTTGATAAGCCAGTGTTCACTTAAACTACAGGAAATTAATTTCTTCAGATTCTCCAAGGTCGCATCTTTTTTAATTTTTTTTTAAATTATATGTTGCAAAAGAAGCACTGAGTTTATTCCTGAAAGACCCTTAGGATTCTCTGCAATTTTTATGCCTTTGCTGTAACTGGGAAGGTTATACTTCCAAGTAGTCAAAAAGTCTGTGTCAGCTCTCCTGACCTCACAGAACAAGCCTACTGAAAATAAAGACAGCCGCTGTAACAAAAAGCAATGCTCTTGGCCTCATTCAGCACAAAAAGAGACACCTAAAGGAGCGACTGAAGCACTGTACTGCAGCTGTGTTACCTCCTGGTGGGCTCATGTTGGCAGGTCAGCTGCAAGGCTGTGCAAGGGGGAAAGTAGAGGGGAAAAACAGAATGAAGAATTAAGTATAAGGAGTGACACCAGTATGTGTGGTGCTGAGAAATGATGTGTCTGTGGCAGCAGATACTGAAATGTGGAGAAACACATCCCAAAAATGCGGTCAGAAGATTTTTGCTGTGACTGAAACAGAAGTGATGGGATATTTGTGCACGAGGTTCCACCCGGCAAGACAGAAGAGCGAATCACGGAGGTGTCTCCACCATGTGCTCAGATGACAAAGCATGAGACTTCACTGTCTGTAATCATATTGAATTTCACTTCCCAGCTCCCAGCTCAGCCTTGAGTGCGCGGGGAAATACCGACTGTGATCTCATGCATCTTCTGGGTGCTCAGAAATCCTCTGCCACTGCAGAGGGTCTTGCACAGAGCTGAACAAAAAGGGGACTTTTTTTTTGGCTTCCCAGTCTCAGATGAGCTCTCCAGGTTCACTGTTGCTGGGGGGGTTTTTTGCTGTTGGTTTTTTATTAACTGTGGAATGATGAATGTGACATTTGCATACTCTGCAGGGAGGAATTTGCTGTAAATGAGCTATGGTTTTAAATTTTAAAATTAAACGTGTAAAGACAATTGTGAAGATGATTTGGAGGAAACATGGCAGATTACGGTGAGATAACCCTCTTAGCTTCAGTTGGAGGTGGGATCTGAGTTGATGTAACTGTCAGCAGAGAGTGGAATCAAGCAAGCATGAAGTTTGGAGGGTGATTGGCTGTGTTTGATGAAAACCAAGCAGATAGCCTGGGCCAGAGGGAGGGAACACCTCAGACTGTGAGTCTGATGATTTGTAATTCAGTTAAGAGATGTAATTATGTTGTCTTCGCTGTGCTGCCTTGTGTATCCTACAGCCCCCTGCTCAGCCCTCTGCCTGCAGTGCAAAGGCAGAGAGGGCCTTGCAATTCTCAGTTTCTGGGATTTTTGCAGGCATTTGTGGCATCCTTTTCTGATGTTCGGGGGCTTTACCATGATACTGGTGCATTTGAGGAGGTGGGGTGGGATCATCTTTCATGGAGACTCTGGATTTCTGGGTACGTTAATGGATTCTTCTTTGTAGGGAGTTGGATCTCTCCTGCTCGCTGCTTGCTAAGCTGTCCTTGGGCAAAGCTTCTCTGGAGTTTGGGTCTGCCCTTGATGTGCAAGCAGAAAAGTGTGTTGCAGCTCTGAGTGTGACAACACTGTCAGGGGGAAACACCAGCCTGTATCAGTTCCCACAGTGTGAGATCCAGCTGGCTTCCAGGCCACACCAGAACGGCTCCTCTATTTCAACAAGAGTCTTTGAGACATGTCTCTTGCTTGATTGTGCCAGAAATTTTAGTGTCTGTTCAATATCCAGTGGCTTGAAGAACAGTTTGGGGCAGGTGTCTGTGATCATTTGGACCAGACTCATGCAGGGTTGTTCTCCTGGAAGGCCTAAGGCCTCCGGTGATATCACTCCAGACTTACTGGTGATTAAAGGATGTGAGGCAGAGAGCTGGGTCACCAGCTGCTCCATGGGAACAGTGTTCAAGCACCTTTAAGTTGCCTTGAACCTTCTCTGAAGCCCCCTGTTGGGCTCGTGATCGGGAATGTTGGGACTCATGCTCTGGAGCAGCAGCACTTTGCTGCTTCTCCTCCTCTTTGGAGATGAGGGGAAGGGGTTAACGGGAGAGAACACCCAGTGTTTGTTCTCTCCAGTGCAAGCACTGATAAGTAGATGGGAGAAACAGCAGCCTGTGACCTTCCAGTTATTCCTTGTGTGCTTGTGCATGTGTGAGCTTTGGATTTGCAGGACTGTCTGTTTGGAGAGCCCTCATTCTTCTGGTCGGGTTCCCTGGAGCCCCATTGGCATCTCTGGTGCTTGGAGAAGAGACCTGGACCCTCTTCCATGTGGATCTGTGACAGGTGTTTGTGCTGATCCTGCTGGTGGCTGTGTGTCACGGCCCTGCTGGGTCTGCACTGCTCCCCTTCGGTCTGCAGGAGACTCAGCATCAGCTCTGAGGTACTCACTGAGTGTGTGTTCTGGAGTTAGGGACTTACCTCAGATAGAGCTCTGATTTTGGAGTAGGTGATTTTGGTTTTTTTTTTCCCAGGGTTGTTCCTTTTGAAACTCTGTGATGCTGGAAGTCTTCATTACTTTTCAAGTACGTGAAGATAGCAGGGGCACCACAGCTGAGTTTCACCAAATGCACAGCTGTTTATACACTGAAGACCTATTTCAGGCATTTGATTCTGTGTGGTTTGTGGGAAATTGATATCAGAGATCACACTGCCTGCAGCTCTTGAGCCAGTGTAGGTTACAGGGGTGTCTGAGAACGAATCTAACCTTCACTCTGGACAGGGGACAGAAAACCCCTTAGCAGGTACTGGTGGTCTGGACACTCTTGCAGAGGAACTGAATTGGGATAAACTCCTCCGTAGCTGTTTTTTTGTTTCTCTTGCACAGGCCTTAGTGTTGTGTTGGGACCTAGCCAGCATCATGTCAGGATGATCCATCTGTCTCATGCTTCAGCTTCTCTCTGAGGGGGTAAATACCCTGTAGTAAGTTAAGAGGCATGGGAGGTGTTTGTCTCCTCCTGGCAGCTGGAGAGGGCTGGGACAATCTGGGTTACTGAGAGCTGGACCCTTCCCGATCCTGCTCAGCAGGTAACAAAGGAGGGGAACAGGAAGCAAACAAGATCTGGGGAGGGATATAATTGGCCATGCTAATCTTCGGGTTTAGGGTTTCTTGCTTTGCTGCTTTTCCCGAGCAGACCTCACCCCCTTCTCTGCTCAGCGTTGCTTTGAAGAGGCCTGTAACTGTCTCGGGAACTTGTGCAGGCACTGCCTTGGCCTCTGAGGGGGAACCAGGTCTCAGATCTGAACTGAAATGTTGCATAGGGCCAGAGAAGAGATTCAAGCAGCTCTGGTCTCTTTGCAGTGCATGCCGGACTATGTAATTTGGAACTTTTTCCTGCCTGGATTGTCCATGCTGGGCAGCAGGTCAGGTTAGGAGGAGAGATACCAATCGATCCTGCCATCCGTCAGCACTTCCCCCCCAGTCCCTCTTCCGGGCAGCCAGGGCAGCCCTGCAGCTTTTGAGCCGTTGTGATCGAGTTCTGGTCACGTCCCTGCTGCCGAGTCCCTCTGTGACCTTGGAGAGGTCATTTTTTTTTGCTGATGTCAGAGTCTTTTGTCTGCAAAATGTGGAGGATGATTTGGTTACAACTTCACGGGTGGAAAGCCAGAACAAATCGGCTGGTGTCTTCCTGTGGCAGCGTGGATGAGCCCCATGTCCCACTGGGAGTGGCCAAGGAGCTGGCTGTCATCCCTGTGCTTGCACCTGTGCGTGCGCAGCCCTCACCCAGCACCCTGGTCAGTGTGCTTCACCGGTCAGTGTGCTTCGGTGCTGGCAGGTGGCACAAAGCACTCTGAGGTCGTTTTTCCCGTTTGGAGAGCAGAAGGGCAATCATGGGAGGTGGAGGGCCAGCGGGGAGCTGGTTCCTGCTGGCACTGGGCCTGCGGCCGCGCGGCCCCTCGGCAGTTGTGGCTGCAGGTTGCTGTAATAACGAGTCAGCGTTTCTCTTGCGTCAGGGATAATGAGCTGCTCTTCAGCCCGTGCCTCCCGGGCCCTGCCAGGAGGAAGCAGTGTCCCTGCTGGAAAAGGGGGGCTGGGGACAGGCAGCAGGGTCCCTTCGCAGCTGTAGCTCCTGCGCTGGGAGCAGACAAGGCTTCCTGTGCTGGTGTTTGGATTCAGCACTGTGAGCGTGGTTGGCACATGTTTCCTCAGGGAGCAGCGGAGGGGAGATGGGGGCTCTTAAAAGGGGTGACTTTTTTGGACCTGTCCCAGATACCTGAATAGCAGCAGTAGCTAGATAGCCCCTGGGGAAGGGGGTATGTGTGTGGATGCATCAGCTTTTCTCTTTAAGTGCCCCATTTTAGCTTACGGTCTTCTCCTTTGTGTAAAAATACCATCAGGCAAAAATTGAAATTGAGATCCACCCCCAGCACCACCTAAAATAAGGACAACTGCCCTCAATTTACTTATATCTCCTGGGCTCTCTGTGCAGCAGCTTTGGGTATTGGTGCTTGGAGCAAGCACCCCTGTACCATGTCTGCACCGTGATGTGATGGTCCTGAAATGGATGCTCCGTGCCTGTCCCAACATCCTGCCAGCTACCATGCACACCTCTGACCTCCTCCTCCTCACTCGGTCCTCCACCCTGCTTTGCTCATAACGGGAAGATTCACAGAATGTGTTTTTATGTTGAGATGTTGTAGGCTGTATGGATTCTGTACAGGGCTGAGGAGAATGGTCAGGGGCTTGGGAAATACCTGGCTCTGCAGAGACTGGTGCTGCAGTGAGGAGATCACTGGTTCCTGTGGTGACTACAGTCCCTTTGTTCAGACACCAAGTCTTTCTGGTTTTGGGTGCATGCTGAGAAACAAAAGTGTTTGTGTGCAAGAAGGAGAAGGAAATGTGAGACCATAGGGTCCAAATGTCATGAGTCTGCTCATTTGCACTGCAGTACTGTTGTTTCTTGCTCCTACCCGCTGGGCATGGCTGGGAGGATGTTATGTGGGCAGGGGCAGTAGTGCCTGGGTCCCATGTAGGGATTGCCTGCTGCTGAGAGGATGGATGATGGAGAGCTGCTGTGAAGCATTGTCCTGCAGCATCTGGTCAGTGTTGGGACACCTGGCATCAGGGTGCCTTAAGGGGTAGCAGGTGTGTGTGGTGGGAGGAATTGGTGGGGCTGGTTTGCTAGCTTCACCTTTCTATGTTGGGACTTTGAGCAAAAAAAACCCTTCTCTGTGCCTCGGTCCTTTGTATTTGAATTTTAGCCTTAGGAGAGCTGGGAAGGGAGCTGACCTGGACAGGCAGCCCCAGTCCTGCAGCGTACGAGATGGGCTCCTTGGAGAGCAGCCCAGGGATTTACCTGCTGGCCACATATGCTTCTGCCTGCTTCCCTGCCATGGCTTTCTTGGGAAAAGAAAGCACTGCCTGATTTAGACTTCTCTTGGGCACCTGAGATGCTGCCCTTAATTGGCAGGCTAATTTTTAATTCAAGTCACTTGTGCTTGCAGGGAAAAATGGTGTCCCAAAGAGTCGTTGTGCCTGCCGGTCCCTGACTAGCCCTGCCTCGGATGTGTCCTCAGAGCAGCCCCGTTTTTCAAAGCAAGTCCCATAGACTGATGGCTCTGTGCTTGTTCCTCAGCTCTAGGGAAAGCTGCCTGCAAGCTCAGTGTTCTCAGTCTGCTCTGGGGAGCTCAGAGTCAAATCTGTGCTCATCGTAGGTGTGATGAGTTGGACAAGGTCAGCCTCTCCCAGACAAGGGGGCTGAGCACTGGGTGCAAGTGTCTTTAAGTGTCTCTCCTTGACAGGAGCTGCCCTGGCAAACCTCTTGGGGTTAGTGTGAGCTGTATCTGCCCTTGGCCCTCACGCGTGGTCCTTGCTTTCTGCTGACCTCAACTGCTGAGGAGAGTCACTGCTGTTCTAGTAAATGTAGTGCCAAAGCTGCTCTGGAGTCGTGGCTGAGCTCAGGAGGAGCCAGGAGAGCCTTGCTGCACATCTAGAGCAGGACAGGGCAGTGGGGAATACAGCAGTGAGCTGACAGGAGACCTTGAGGGAATGTGAGTTTGGAGTTGTGGTGGTGACACGTCTGATAGGAGATGTGGCTGAGGGGTCACCTGCAGCTGCTGCTTGATTTGGTGGCATTTGTGATGTCTAGAGCCTGGACCTGTTCTGAATGGCTGGTTCTGCTGTGGTGTGTGTTTGATGAAGAGTTGGTGGGACAGCCTAGCAGGAATGCAGACTGGAGAGCTGCACCCCTCAGGGTACAGCAAGGGGAACGTTTGCCAAAGCCTGGTTTTGCTTAATTCCTGGCTGGCACAAAGGAATTTATTTTATCAACCATTGTGGTGTTGTTATTTATTTTGGTTTTTTGTAACATCTGGTACAGCTGATCCAAACAGGTGGGATACCAGTGTTACCATCTTGTTCCTTTGCAGAGAAGCCCAGGTAGGGAAATAAATTGTATCTTGTTTGAGATCTTAAAGGTCTTATCAAACCTTAATGATTTTATGATTCTATGAAGTACAGGGTATTTCAGCTTGCTGTAGAAGCCTGAACTCCTCAGTAGCCATACCTAAATACAAGATGTTTAGATGCATTTGGGACCTGGGCTGGTGGAGGATTGCCCTAGAACATGCAGCTTGCAAAGGATCCAAACTGGTGCTTGGAGACTGTTCTGGGTGTGCTGGGCTGTCCTTGATACTCTGCCTTCAAATGGCAACAGACCATAACTGTGTAATAATGGTAGAGAGAGTCTTGATTTAACTTCTGGGTATTTTTGCTCCACTTGGCTCTTCCTGTTCCTATGTGGGAAGAAAGCATCCCTGCCTGAGAATGCTTTGAATGTGGTGCAAGTCAAAGGAAGAGAAATAGAAGTTATTTTGGCAGAGGGGTTTTTTTGCTGTTTTTGCATGAGCCGAGCCCAGGCCAGAGAGCATTGCCCTGCCTGAGGGGTAGTCCTTACTGCAACTCTTGTGAGAGTTGCAACTCTTGTGACTTTCCAGCTGAATGTGTGTTTTGGGTAGCTGATAAGCAGGAGCCAGGGGCCTGCCCCTGTCCCAGGAGGACCTTGCCTTGCTGGCTTCTTTCCCCCTCCTCTTCCAGGATCCTTGAAGAAAACATGATGTATTGCTCTCTCAGAAGTACTGTTTTCATATCTTCTGGGGCAGCCTTATCAACAGGGGTTTTCCACATGCACTGTCTTGTGTGCTCCTTAAATGAAAAGTCTGGTCCTTCCAGCTACTTAAGTAAACATCTTCCTGGCAATACATAAGACCCTCCAAGAGAAGGGCCTATACCTCTGACTGGAAAGAGCCTGGGGGGCTGGGGAGGTTGAATAATCTGTTTTGGGGTCTGAACCCCCCCCGACTCCATCTGTCCTCTGCAGTGGCCTGTGCCTGCTGACTCCTGAGCTGGGAAAGGGAAGGGGTTCTCCTGGTGTGATGGGTGATGTGCCAAGGCCCTGGGTGTCCATTTGGTGATGGGTGTGTGTGTCTGGTGTAGATGCTGTGTTAGAGCCAGCTGCTAATGTCCCTTGTGGCTGCAGAACCAAGGACAATCACAAGAATGCTCACTTGGCTTTTGCCTTGGCTTCCACCTGTGCTCTCTGTTAGATGTTCTCTGTAGATTTCCATCTGATGTTGCTGCTCAGGGTTAGTGGGGTGCCACCAAGTAGCTCATTGTGTGGATCTCTGTACATCTCAACAACCTTTTTTATTGCACTGCTGTCTGCTAGAAGCCAATACAGAAGATAATTTATGAGAACAGTGCATTCGAGTAAACATAGACTCCTTCAAAATCTTCCTCACAACAAGTGGTTGAATTGAGGTGGGTTCCAAGCTGGATTGATGTTTAACTTGAGATACTAAGAAAATACTTCCTCTGTTTAGCTAAAGCAAACAGATTGAGAGGGGAGACCTTTTAAATATGATTTGCACTCCAGCTGCAACCAATACTGATTTTTTTTTTTTCTTTTACAGATATATTTCCAACTGACGGCCAGTCTGGTATGTATTAAATAAAACTGGAGCTCTTCAAACCTCCTTCTCCCTTGCCTTCCCTGCATTTCTCTTCCTTCAGAGTCAGCACTAACCAGACTTAGAAGACTAGTGCATGCAGTGTATAGTCTGGAATATGCAGTGGACATTAATGTAAAAAAAACCAAAACCAAACCACAAACAAAACCCCACCCAAAAACTGAAGCAAAAACACTTCCTGAACAAACCTCTAATATTTGGTCATTCCTGTATAGCAGTGACATCTTTTGTGCTTTCATGTAGTGATGACTAAACAGCTGGAAGGTTCTTTTCTCCCATACATTGTTGCATAGAAAATTTGGATGTCCCAAACGAAAGAGTTTGGGAACTTACAGGTCTTGGTCATCACACGTAATTGAAGAAACTGACGTGTCAAGATGCAAATGTAACTCAGATTGTTGCTGTTTATACCTTACCTGTATACAGGTGGATGTGTCTATGAACCTGAGGATATATATTTGAATTTGCAGCGCTTTGGGAAGACACAGACCTCCCTCGTGGCTTGTAGTCTGTGTGTTGCTGTTGAGTATTGCTGTTAAGGACAACCAGGGTATTCACTGTGTTGCCATCAGTGCAAAGAAAAAACTTTCTGGCCCCAGTGGTGTGTGCAGCCTTGTTGGGGATGGAGGTTTCAAATCAGGAAAAGAATGTAGTTTTCAGAAGCAGATATTGATGATCTCAATTCCTGCCTTTCCCAAATTGCCAGAAGCTCCTCATCTAGGCTGATGCAGTGGAAGTGCCAGGACTGAAGGGAAGGTTTGTGTTTTAACCAGTGACACCAAGATCAGTCAGTGAGAGCCTGTTGTTTCAGAGCTATAGTGCCCTGTGGGCATGTGCCATAGAAAAGGCACTGGCAGTGGAAGTCAGTGCCTGACTTGGCCTTGTGTCACCCTGGCATGTCACTGTGTCCACCTCTGATGTCCATCTTTGGCTTTGCATGGGGTCCCATTTCACCAGTTCATGGATGGCCTGAGAGTGAATCGCTGTTGGTGGTGGAGGCGTTGCAAGTATGGAAATCAGCTCTGGTGTCTTAAAGCTGATGTCATTAAAAATAACTCACTGGTTTGGTGGTCTGGTGTAGCATTGGAGGCACTGTAGTTCAACTTGCTGAACTGAACAGAGGGATGGAAGTTGTGGGTGTGTTTCCAGAGCTCTAGCTAGCTAACAAAGCTGTGGTGTACAACTAGATGCACTGGATTAAGGCTTTGATTCCACATTTGTAAGTCCCTCATGATTTTCTTGCTTTGTTAACATGTAAGAGTGAAACATTAGGGTTTTGAAGAGTAAAGATATATTCCCATCTGTTGAGTTTGTAGGAGGCTTTTCTCCACCTTGCTGAAGATCTGTCTTCTTTGGGTATTGGGTTTTGTCTGCCTGTGCTGTGAACTCAGAGATGTCCTTTGCTTGGCACTACTCCATCCTATGTTCTCCAGCTTGTTGGGGACCTTGCACAGCTGCCTCCAGGGTGGGGCATGAGTGTGTGTCTGCAGCCGATGATAGCACTTCAGAAAGTGTTTGTTACATATCATCAGTGTTGCAGAAAACATTACCTACAGAGCTTGGGGCTTTTTTTACAATTCTGTGTGTTTTTTAGGAGATAAGTTAAAGCTTAAACAGGATTCCTCTAAATGGTAGCTACACAGGACACTGTGCTGTCTTTTTCATACCTTTCTCCAGAAAAGCCTTTAAGCTGGTGCCATACTTTTTCTTCCCATGCACTAAACTTACCTGGAAGCCGTGGTATCTGAAAACACAGTGAAGTGTGAAGGCAGCAGGCAAAGGCAGAGTGGCTCTGCTGCTGCCACCAGAGCTGTTGTGCACTCCTGAGGCTGTTGGGTTTTGACTCCCTTACCTCCTTTTCATTGCTGAGGTTATTGAATGAGTTAATTTACTCTGGTCACCAGAACTCCCACACATGTGTCAGGTGTCTATTTTTTAAGCTTAATCTTGTGAAGTCAGGTGAGTCTATATGGCTGGTTTCCCCTCTGGGTGAGAACTCCTTTGGTCTTCTCCCAAGGAAATGGATAGCAGAGTGATGGAAGATGCTGAGTCACAGTATCAGGGTTGGCAATTGCATAGGTGGGGTGGCTGAGCCAAAATTCAGCCATTTTGTAGGCACAGTAGCTGTAGCGTGCCCCTGAGCATGTTCCTGCTTGTTAGCATACAGATGCCAGTGGCAGCCCTGGATGCTCAGCCTGGATCGTCCCCGTGTTACGTGTGAGCATTGTGGAGGTGGAAGCACATCAGTGTTTGTGTCCCAGTTACCGATAGTGTTTGCAGATAAAGCAGTTGTTGGAGAGAGGCCTCGCTTCCCTTCTGTCTGGCAGGTCAGTGCCTCAGTCCTCTCCTCTCCCACATCATCCTGCAACCAGGATTCAGCAGGGTGCTTTTCAGAAGAAGACCTTTTAAACCATGTGATCTGGAGTTCAGAGAGAAAGCTGAGAGACTTCAACACCCTTGAGAGATGCAGGGTTGGGCTTCGTGGGCAGAGGGACACACTCGCACATTCCCACTTCTGCTTCTGAAGAGGACTGGGAGTGCACATTTGCAGCTGGTTGTCTTCACTGTGAACACCAAACTCTTCTGCCAGGCAGCCAATGCTGTTCAGCTCCCAGGACTTGCTGCTATGTGAAGTTGGCTGCTTGCTCTGAAAGGGAGTGCTTTTGCCGCTTGAAGTGGATCTCCTGCTAGCTTAGTGTGCTGTGCCTGTGCCCTCCTGGCCTCCTACATGCTGCAGCCAGCCCTCCTCCTCTCCATGGTGGAGGATGCCAGCCTTTTTAGTCTCACCTCTCAAGGGGCTGCCTCTGGGTGGTTTAATTGCTTTTCTTTGAGCAGCTGTAACAGCCCTGTGCCCTTGTTGAATTCCAGAGACCAGAGCTGACTGCAGGGTGCACTTGTGGATGCGCTGGTGTTCAACAGAGCAGCAAGTGATGCTCTGTCTTGGTTTCACCACTCCTGATGACTTTTTTTCATCTGCTGCACCCTGACCTGATCATTTTGTACAACTGTCAGCAGTGTCTGAGATCTTTCTTGAGTTTATAAATGCCTCTTTGAATTAAATGCTCTGAAGTTTTCCATAAAGAGATGAGGGTGATGCTACCACGGCAAGGAAGTGGTTTTTAATCCTTTGGAAATAAAAAGAGGGGAGATGGATCTTTAAATTAAGAAACTGTTATGTTGCACTCTTTTGTAATTGGGTATTCCTGACTCCTTTGGGAGGACTTAGTCTGATTAGGGTGTTGTACTCTTTTGTGCTCTGTACTGACATGGGAGGCAGCCACCTGTAGCAATGGAATTAGCTTTATTAGAGAGTGGTTTATGCAGCAGGATTCATGTGATTGTGAACCCAGGAAGGAAGCTGCTTTATCAGAGTTATTTAGAAAAACCTGGAATGTCTCTGCATCTCACTTAAGGTGGGGGGCATAAGTGAGGATGATGTATCTTCTGCTTGAAAAAGCATGCCTTGAAATCAGCTCAGCTGAGGTGCACTAATCCTGAAGTAGCACAAAAAGAAGCCCTTCTGCTTGCTCTCAAAGATCACAGGGATATTTGAGTGCCTTGTATGGTTTTAATGCTCTGGATTCACCAATGTGAGGAAGCCCCCATACCTGTTTAAACCCCCATACATGTGCTCAGTTTAATCTAGGTGGTTATGAGACTGTAAGATTTCTTCAGTACATTTATAGAGACACCCTGCTTAGTGGGAGACCTAAGTATGACCTCCCTAAATTCCTGGGAAAATTTGCTGCACCTGCTCCTACCATCAAATCACTATTATTTTCCCCTGCCCCAGGAGATGGAGCTGGATTTCTGCACGGTGCTGGCTTTTGTCTTCCTTGACCTCACAAGCTGAGCTGCTGCTCAGTCTCTTCTTGTTCTGTTCCGTCAGGGAGGCAGGTTTGCAGCTGTGCAGGCTGAGGGCAAGGTTAAGTGGTCACTTAGCAAGTGGCCACTGCTCAGGGGGCACTCTGGTCCTGCAGGGATGCCTCGGCAAAAGTAACCAGGAAGGTACAGGAATCACAGCAGGAGGAACTCAGAATCATGTTATTTGAATTATGTCACAGTCTCCTTTCTGGAAACCCATTCTGTTCTTTGAGATGACAGGTTTTCCAGAGGCATATTTTGTGCAGAGTTTGCACTTTTGCCTCGGATGACCCCTCTCCCCCTCCACTGGCACGGTGGGAGCTGCACAGTCTCCTCCTAGACAGTGAGAGCGCTTGGGGCTGGAGGGTCTCTCTGCAGGCGCTTGGCTCTCAATTCCCGTCTCTTCGTTGTTAAATATTTACAGTGAGACATACCAGATGCTTCCCAGGAAGGGTTTTGTCAGCTTCCAAGTCCCCAGATGCTGCTGCCGAGGAGGCTGACGGCCATTAAAGGGATGGTGTCAGCACCGCTCAGCAGCGATGCAGTGACCTCCTCTGGCTCGTGCCACGGGCGCTGGCTGCGCTGTCGCATGGCCGCGGCGGGATCCAGGCAGAGAGCACCCTTCTGCTGATGTCAAGAGATTAATGATGGCTGCTCCTCAGGCTTTTTAGTTTTATTCTCCTTTGAATCCCTTTCACTGCATAGGGAGCAAGTGATGCTCTTGGTTTTTGTTGTTGCATCTTTTTTCTAGGGCCGTCTCTCCTCAGCAGTGGTGCTGCCTTGCCTCCCACTCGATTTTCAGCACGCTGCTGTCGGTCTTGGTCACCCAGCTGCCCTGAGGAGAGCGGGGATAGACTGATCCAAGGGGGCAAACTCCTGGCACCAGCTCTGGGCATCACCAGCCCTGGGCATGGAGAATCCAGCAGCTGGAGCGTTGCTGCTGCATGCCTCTCATGCTGGTCACACTGGTCAGGTTCCCAGAGTGCCTCCTGCTTTCCAGATAAGGTCCAGGACCTTGGGCTAGGCCCCTGTTTGTTGCTCTTGGTGCTTATCAGCTTTTGCTGCTGACAAGGTGACCCACTGCAGAGCACTGAGGATGGGGAGAGAGGGTCCCCCCAGCCCAGGCTGTGTTCTGGTCTGGCCCCTCCACCCGGGATAACCTGGACGTGCACATAGGGCTTGGTCCCGTGCCACGTGTCCCTGTTTCAGGTATTACAGCTCCTGCTGGATGAGGATCTTCTCGGGTGCCATGGAGGTAGGATCTTGGGAGGTGGCAGGTTGGCTCCTCTGAGGGGGGGCCAGGGAGGAGCAGGCTCGCTAGGTCATCGTTTTTCCAACTAAATATAGTTGCCCGTGCTTTCATAAGGTCGGGATTTTTGCATCACGTGACCGTCTTATCCCTCCCAGCCGGCAGTCAGAGTTAGGGGATCGTGTGTCTGAATGGGTAATAATTAACTGTTAACTAGCTTTTCATTAGAGCCTGGCAGAACGGTGCAGCAGAGGTAACTGCTCCTGATCCCTCCTGGAGGGTGGACACCCCCTTTTAATTTGCAAATCAGTTGTCCCCAAAGGTGAGTGGGTTGGGCTGGGTTTTTTTATTGTTTTATAAGGAGTTGTGAGTCTTGCCTGGTGTCTGTCCTGTAGTTCCTGCTCATGTCAACCCTCCCTCTCCCCCACCACTGATTTTAGTTTTTAGGCCGTGAACTATCAGCTGGTCTCTGAGCTGGCTCGAAGGAAGGCCTGACCCTCCATCTCCTCCACGATTTGGCTCACTTGCATATGCTGGGCCCCTGCAGCCTTGCCTCAGGTGCCCTCGTGTCCCAGTGCTGATGTGTCCTTGCTGTGCCCCGTGCCCAGAGCAGCAGCTGGATCAGCTTGTGCCTTTTCTCGGGGGCCCAGACTGATGCGGGGTTTTCGCTGGAGTGTTTTCCCTGGAGCGCTGCCAGCTTCTCTAGCCCCTCTCCCTGAACCATTTACCCTGCCAGAGTGTTTGCAGGTGTCCTTGAAGGCTTTTCTGCCTTCCATGCCGGCAGAGGAATTGCTGGTGACATGCTCTGCCAGCTGGAGATGTCTGCACCAGACATGCTGGGTCAGGCACTGGTGCTGGAGCAGCCTCTCTTGTGGAGGTGGTGGGTACCTTTTCCCTGCTCAGGGAGAACAGGGTGGCTCAGCAGCTGTGGGGGTCTGAGCCAGCCCAGCTTCCTCATTTTGACAGTTTCTGAAATCTGGTCAGCTGGGTGACCTTGGCTGTGTCCCCTGTGCGATGCTTGTTGGCTTCTAGGAACCGTTGCCTTCCCCTGGAGACAGTCCTTAGTTTAGGATTCTTTTTTTTTGTAGGAAACTGGGTGGGAGGTGGTTCATGTGCCTTCTCATTCTGTGTGTGCCTGGTGTCTCAGGGATCCTGTGCAGGGCTGTGAGCATGGATAGTGTGTCAGGAGTTTCCTAGAAATCCTCTTCAGAGAAGAGGTTTGCTTGAAAAGGGGGTGGGAAGATGTCACTGGCCCTTAAGAGGGAGTTCATTTGCTACCTTTAATAGTAGCTGTCCATGCCAGGAAGAATCCAGGGTGCCCTCACTGACACTGTTAACCTTAGGAATTACTGCTGGCGTTTCCTAACTGCTCCTCCTGGGGTGTAGGTTGGTCACAAGTTTAAGTGTTTCTGTCTTGGACTGAGAGGCTGCAGTGAAGATGATCATGCATTTTTGGTAAGTCCAGACCCTTCCTGCCCCTCATTTGCTCTGGAAATAAATGTCAGACCCTGCAGATAACGCATGTGTATAGAGCTTGTAGCAGTTTTGTGTGTTTAAAGGAGCAGTGCTGTTGCTCAGCTCCCTGAGGAGGCCTGTGCTCTGACTGAAGCCCCTGCTCGTTGTGAGGATCTGTGCTGCCCGTTTGTGCTGTCAGCAGGGATGGGCTCAGCACATGTCTTGAGCTGCTCCTCCTCTTCCGGGGCTTTCAGGACTATCAGCTGAGGGATGTGAGGGCTTGGAGAGCTGGGATTATAACTCAGATACCCACGCTCAGCCTGTGACAGTGCTGTCCTAGCTCTACCTGCCTGTACCCCAGCCTCCCTCCCTGCACTTTTCCAGGGCAAACTCCTGAGCTCCTGGAGCTGCCTAGGACACGCAGGTGGGAGTGTTCTCATGCTCTCCGTGGAGCTGTCAGATGCCCTTTTTGAAGTTATTTTTAGCGAGTGATCTTTGAGGCAGTTGCAGAGCTTACATTGCAGAGAGGTGTAGGCAGCTCCTTGCTTCCTTTGCTGTTACAGTAGGGCTTGTACAGTGGAGCTTCTGCTGAGGAGCTGCGGAAAATTGCTTGGAAGGCTTTGAGTACCTGCAGCTTATCTCCTTCTCCAGCTGAGCAGGCTTCCCATGTGCTTTACAAGCCTGAATCCTGCTCAGCCATCCCCTTTAAGGATACAGTCTTCTGCTTGGACCTGACCTTGGCCATTCTTCTGCAGTTTTTCTTGCATGTACAGGAAACTTCTGATATTGCTGAAGTGTTGCAGATATTCCTCTTACCTTTGTAAGCAAGGCCAACCGCTGCCCACTGGGAGCTGTGAGACCACGTGCTGCAAGTGGTGGGGCTGACTGTGGTTCTCCACAGTCCCCTGGAGCAGGTGGGAGCCCCTGTTGTGGAGACACCAACCTGTATGTGCTGGAAGATGTCCTTGTGATAACATCTCATTTGCAGCTGTTGGAGAACTCCATCCAGTGCTCCCTTGTTTCCCCTCTGTGCACTCGTGTGCCTCTGGCTCCAGCTGTGATGTGGTGGGAGGTAGAGCTGTAAAACATTGCAAACCTAGAGGAGGTGCAGTCTGTGGGCTGAGCCTGTCCTGAACCTTCCTGGCTTTGTTTGCCTTGTGATGCCTTCAGAAAAATGTGAGCATGCCAAGCAGTCAGTGCTATAAATCCCAGGCTTTTCCGCTCGTGTGGGGAGCTGCAGCGACAAGTGTTTCCCATCTCAGCTCTGGCACATGGCTGAGGCCCTGTTGGGAGAAGCTCCTTGGGAGGCAGGGCAGAGGTGGATCTGCTGATTGTCTCTGGAGGTATCTACACCTCTCTGCACATAGGAGTGCTGCCAGATGGCTCCCTGGGGAGGCTGAGGGCCCCTTCCCAGCCCCTTTACAGCAAGGAAGGGTGTGTTGCCCACGACAGCCTCTTGCTGATGCAGAAATGGGTGCAGCACCCACAAAAGGGGCATAGTGTGGTTTGCCCATCCCCCAAGGCTTCTCTGCCTGTAACTTCAGGGGGTCCTCTTTGGGATGGACCAGTAAAGAGCTTTGTCACTGTCTGCAAGAGGAGGGCTGCTGATGGGAGTGGGGACTGTTGTTGGCTTGCAGGTCACATCTGGCCTGCAGGACTGGTCCTGCAGATGTCTGTGTGCTGTTGGTGGACATGAAGCTCACCAGTTGTGTCCTCTGATGGCTTGGGCAGGCTCAGACTCCCAGTCCTGTGCTGAGTGCCTGGACAATGATGAGTGCCACAGGAGAGTCTCTGAATCCATGTCATGCCTCTGCTGCTGTGCAGATCAGGCCACTCTGTGAGAGAGATTGCTTGGGGCCTGGAGCAAGGACAGAGGGTTGGTGCCCTGAGTTTCCCATGTTGGGAAGGTGGGGGATGTACCTTTGGAGCTGTTCTGTTTGCTCCCTAGGTCTTCTTTTAGGCCAGGGAGGGGATTCCTGCAGCCACAGTGGGGTCTTGGCAGGCCTGGCTGTGACTGGTTGCCTGCTGGGTCTGTCTTATGGGAATTTCTTTGTAGGTTGATGCTGTTTCATTGCATCTTTCCTGTGTGTCAGTACCCCAGGAGGGGCTCTCCTGCCCTCATGAAATGACTCTGTAGGAGCTATCTGTCTCCTGGGAAAACAGCTAATCCCACGGAGAAATATTTTTAAACATTTTTCTCAGCTCACCCTTGCCCTGGCTTCACTTGCTCTTTCTCACCTGAAAGCCCCAATGCTGGAGCTGGTGTCCTGTTGTGTTGGTTATGACTTACAGTCTTCACTTGTACCAAGGGTGTTCTGTCGAGTGTGAGGAGGAAGGGAGGATTGTTTGGAGACAAAGAGTGAAGTGGATCCTGGTGGACCACTGAGCACGGGGCTGTCTGTCCCACACGGCACCCTCGAGCTCCTGCCAGAGCTCTGGGGAAACTGGGGATACTGGTTTGGCTCCTGCAGCCCCATCAGGAGCTGCATCACAGAGCATGTGCCCCTGCCTCAGCCCCTTCAGCACAAAGTCCGGGCTCTTGGCTTGGAACCAGCTTTATCAGCAGTTTCTGGTAGGTGCCAGGCTGTGGAGCAGGGAGCAGGATGGCTCCTTTCTGTCGACCTGGCTGCTGGGTAAGGAGGGGATGCTGTGTCAGGGACAGTGTGCCACAGCTGAGGACTCTGCAGTCCTGCTGGGAGCCTGGGCTGCCCTCTGAGGCTGTCCCTGCTGCTGCTGGGGTTTTCAGAGCCCTTGTCTGCGTTGCACATAAGTGGTACACCTGGAGCAGGCATTACAGCATTCTTGCTATAGGTACAGGTATTGCTCCAGTAATGCCAGGTCTCTGCCCAGCACTGCAGATTTATTCCCTCTCTTCATTTACCTTCTCTAAAATTCCATTATAAATTCCATTGGATGCAAGGAAAGGCAGAAAACCAGTTGCTGGGTGCTTGGTTTCATTTTCCCAGATGAGGTAATAGATATGTATCCTTGGCTGAGCTCAGTGGTCCTATGTCCCTGTTGGGGTGGAGGGACATTTAGCAGTGGATCTGCTGTCACTGAGGCTGTCGGGTCCTTGTGCAAGGGCTCCTCTTCCAGGTAAGAGGCATTTGCTCACCTGGATGCCCCTGAGAGCCTCCCACCCCAGGGCTGTGTGCCCCAGCCAAGTGTGGGCTGCAGGAAAGCTCGAGGTGTCTGCACAGCCTTGCCCTTGGTGTTTGTCAGGTGCAGTGGGGAGTGAGTGCCCAAAGCCAGCGAGTGCTCTGGCTGTGGCACGGCCACGGGAAGGGTTTGGCTGTGGTAGCAGTCCTGGGGCTGCTGTGGGTGCTCCCCACCTGTGCCTCATCCCCTTGGTTGCTAAGGAATAATCTCCTCGTGGGCAAATGATCAGGTTCTGGGTGCAGGCAGCAGATCAAAACTCGAGACCAGCTTTTCTGTTCTTGGCTGTGCCAGCATCTGCTCTGTGGCTGCAGGCAAAGCTGCTCCTTGCTTCCCTGCCCACTGTCCCTGTGCCAGCCTCACACTACTAAAGCCCTGGCTTCTGCTGCAGCTGTTTTGTCTGTCCCTTCACACAGAGAGGCCCTGTTTCTCAGGAGGTGGTTAGGCACTGCTAGTGCAACTAAAATTACTTACTGCCACCAAACAGATGCAAAAGGAGGGCTGTGAGACGCACAGAGGTCTGAGACATCTGTCAGCAGCTTTTAAAGGCTCTGCTGTGAAGCAGGGCAGTATCCAGTGTCCCTGGCTGCTTGTGCTGAGCTCCTGCATGGGATGAGCAGCACTCACTTGCTCTCCACTCCCCAGCTGATGCTGTGAGGGTTCCTGCAGGGGGTCTTTTTGGCTGAGGACCACAAGATGTGTTGCTGGTGCCCTCAGTTATGTCGCTGTGCCCTGGAGGGTGCCAGGCATGCGTGACCTCTGCTTGCTGTGATCTTGGCTCAGCAGATGCTGTGTCTGGCCGTGTGTCCACCAGCACAGTCACACCCTCTCGGTCTCCTGCTCTGGTCTCCACCATGAATTGCTGGATCTCAGCTCCATCCATGTTCCCACAGCCCCAGCCCAGAGCAGCCTCCCTCCCTCCCTGCCGGGCTGCAGCCCTTTGCTTTGTGTTTTGTCTTCTGCAGTGCTCTGCAAATGGTAATTAGTCTTCTCAGCACCTCATCGAGATAAGGGATCCCTGTTCATATCTTGCAGATAAGGAAAGCAGCAGAACTTGTTTCAAACAATCTCCTCCCTCCCCCGCAGAGGTGATGGAGTCTACGGCACCTGCCTCTGCAGCCTGTGCCCCTTCGTCCTCTCTCACTGCTGCTTGTGAGGCCCCTCTCTTTGACTTTTTCCCAAAAGAAAAGCACAAGAACATCCATGGCTTTGAGGGCTCCTGAGGTGAAGCAGCTGGAGGAAAGGGCCAGATGCCGTTGCTGTGAGTGCTGGGGCTGTGCTGTGGTGGGAGCAGGCGCCTGGATGGGATCCTTACAGGGAGAGAGAGAGAGCCCTGCTGTCCTCCAGCCCCAGAGATCAGAGCCTGATCAGGCTGTGCCAGTCCTGCCAGTGCTGTTGGAGCAGGCAGGGGTGCTCTGTGTCTGTGGAAAACCAGGCTGGCTGTGGGTTTGTGCTGTAGCTCCTGGTGCCTTTTGAAGCTATATTTAGTTGGTGACATCTGTGGGCATTGAGTGGAGGATTTTGGGGGCTGTTGTGAAAGCGCTGGCTCTTCCTACACTAGCAGGGAAGTTTAAAAGCCTTGTGGCAAGCTTAGTGCCGTGGAGCCAGGATTCTCAATGAAGTGCACATGGAATAAATGAGGGACACGTGGGTCTGCTGCTGCTTATGAAGGGAGGCACTGCAGGTGGGTTGGGGAGGTGCTGGGAGAAAAAGGGAGGATTCAGGGACCCAGCTGAGAGCTTGGACTCTTCTGGAGTTGAAATCCTCATGCAGGAATTGGGGAAGGGGTGCACATGGCTCTGTCCTGCCGTGTCTGACTGTGTCTGACTCTGCCTTATTGACACTTCAAAGCCTCCAGCTCTGAGCAAGGCCAGCATGAATCACTGGTTTTGAAGCTCAGAACGGGACCGGTTTTGATCATCCAGGCAAAGTTGTCCAGCCTTTTGAAGGAGATCAAAGGCAGCTTTGAGCAGAGCTGAATAGGCCACTCAAGGTGTTTCCCGGGGCATCCCCAGATAGCCTGTGCCCATCCTCCCACCATCACCCTTCCCCAGTCAGGGCTGCTTTTCTTCTAAACAAAGCCAGTGAGTCAGCAGAAATGCTGCTGCAGGAGCCTGGCACCTGGCACGGGCTGCCCTCGGGGCAGGGCCCAGTGGGCTCTCCTCCCCTGTGGAGCACCAGTGCTGGAGGAGCCCCTCATCCGAGGCCCTTGGGGGCTGGTTTGTGTTGGGCAGAGTTGTGCTAGTTGCTTAGACTCTCAGTGCCCTGTGTGAGCCTGATCAGAGACCTTGCAGCCAGACCTGAGGGACAAAGCAGGTTGAATTCCTGTTTCTGCTTGTAAGGAGATGATGTGTGAGCTAGAGCCAAGACTGGCCATGGTGAGGTTGAGATATTGACTTGCTGTGAAGTCTGTGGTGGTGTGAACCCCAGCAGTCTCACTCTGATGTGTTAAAGTACCCCAGAGGTGCTTCAATGCCTGAATACTTTTGGCCATAGCACTTGATGTAACTAGCTCATTCTCTCTGTATATTTCCTCTCTCGAGCTTGCTGTCCCTGCTGGGATGCATGACTTCAAACCAGGATTCAGCAGCCACAGACTTCTGCATCCCTCTCAGAGCCCTCTCTGCTCCCTGGGGAGCAGCAGCCTCACGGTGCCCTGATGGGTGTTGGCTTTTCAAGGGCATGTTTGTTTTGCTGTTCTGTGGGTGCTTTGCAGCATGAGCTGAGCTCCTTGCCCCCCCTCCTCCCTGGCTGGCAAGGGCAGGAGGGGAGGGTGCAGCTAAGGCAGGGAGTGCCTTCCTGCAGCCAGGAGGGGTTTAAAAGTCCATCTCTGGGCCGCCTGGATTGGTCAGGAGTTTCCTGATCTTAATGGGGCAGGTCTGAGACTCAAATCAGGAGGTGGCTGTGTTTTGTTTACCTTTTCTTCTTAGTCCTCCTTTGCTGAAGAGGGAGCTGCTTTGCTTCCTACCCACTTCTCTCCAGAGCCAGCAGTCCCACCCACAGCCCTCAGCTGTGTTTTAACACTTTTGTTGTCCTTCTCTTGCAGAACTTGCAACTCCAGCAAAAGTGGTGAGGGCTGCCAACCCGAGACAGAGGAAAGGAAGCAAGGTAAGGCTGTGCCTGCTCCCCTCTCACTGGCCCCCAGTTTCTGGTGCAGATTTCAGTGCTGCATGAGCCTCTCGAGGGTCTGGAGAGCCGAGCTCTCCCTTCACAAGCTTGGTTGTGCAGAGGCTGATGTGCTGGCCATGCTCTCTATCTCCTCTTCAGCATTTTAGGGGCCTTGCATGCTGCTCTGACTGGTTTTGTGCCCAGCTAGCTCAGGGGAGACCTTCTCACCTCCCCTCTAACAGGGAGGCACTGGGAGGAGTCCTGGATATGGAAAACCTCTCCCCCACTGTGAGGACATCCCAAATTCCTTGTGGGCTCAGCCCGTGCCCAGCTCTGCAGTGCAGGCAGGGTAGTGACAGTGGTGTGTCTGCAGCTCTGTCCTTCCCTGGGCAGTCTGTTCCTCCCTGCATGCAGAGAGCCAGGGCAGTTGATGTCAGGATGTCACAAAGTGACTCCTCTGGAGGAACCAGGGCAATTTGTTCCAGGGAATCAGTGGTGATGGAAGGACAGTTTCTTCTGTGGCACAGCTGGGTGCAAGGGCTGTTGGTGTTGGCTCCCAGCAGCCAGTGGAGATATATCTGCAACTTGATAGGACTTTCCCTGGCCATTCCATTATGGAGAGAGGAGGGCCCTGGGGATGGAAGGTGCTTCTCGCTGTGAAACAGGCATGGCCCTGCACTGGAATTGGTTTTCCCAGGAAACTTGCCTCCTGGGCAGAGGAGCATGGCATCTACATGTAAAGATGTGATCTCCTGAGGGATAAAAAAATTAATTTGACTCCAAATTAATTCAGAAATAACAATCCCACAAGGGCAAGGAGGAGTTTCTACGCCCAGATAAACTCAGTGCCCAGCCATGATTCATTTGGTACCTGGGCAGCTGTTTGGCTTCTTTCCTGTGTCCTGCAGGTCCTCTGAAACCTGAAAGAGATAGAAATGATGGTAGTGAGCAGGTCATTTATTCAGCAGAGAAGTAGTTGATGTTCCCCCATGTGGCCATGGGGTGACTGGAATGAGGGAGTTCCCTTCACCTGTTTGAATTTTCTCACCCACTCTGAGACCATCCTCTTGCTTTGTTGGCAGCACGTGGTGGTTGTAGTTGGGCACTTCACTGGGGCTGTGACTGCCACTAGGTGGAAGAGCTTATTTAGAGTGCTGTAATCTGAGTGCTTTCCCTGTCCAAGGGATGGTGCCTGTGATTGAGTGAATTACCCTGGGCACCTTGCTGCCAAGTGCTGCTGGGACAGAATATTGGGTGAGAGGCTGGGAGCTTGCAGGAGTGGTGGCAGCCTCGTTACAATGTCTGATGGACACAAACTTGTCTGCAGCTATTTGGAATTATTTCTGGGTTCCTGCTTTGGTGGGGAGGGGCTGTGTATGTGCAATGTGGGTATCCCCCTCCAACCTCCTGGGGACAGCTGTTTGTGGGACAGTGGTGGGTGGAAAGCATTCTTCCCTGCTGTAGGGAACACCTGCAGCTTTGTGCACTAACAGACCTTTCTCTTTGCCACAAGGTTGGTGACTTTGGTGATGCCACAAACTGGCCAACACCTGGAGAAATAGCCCACAAGAGCGTCCAGGTGAGAACATAGAACCATTGTGATGAGCAGGATAAGGCCCTTGCAGACCTCCCTATCCCTCTGGAAGCCCTGGCTGAGCCAGGCCATTTGGGGTGCTGAGTGTCAGTGCAGAGGCAGCCAGGAATAGTGTGCAGGGAATTTCCTTTTAGGGCTGCCCGTGTGGCAGACTCCCTCCCTCAGTGCTATTCTGGGAACCTGGAGCCTGCTCTGAACCCTGGGCTGGCTGAAGCAGGTAGGCCAGCTCCCAGACCTGCTCTCCTCAGGGCTGCTCTGTGCAGGAAGGGACTGGGCCAGAGTCAGGAGTTCCACAGGAGGAACTGAAAATGTATGAGAAGGGTTTCATGTGCTCGAGGGGCTTGGCCCTTGCTCCCTGCTGAGGACATGGGTGTCACTGAAATCTTTCTATTTTTGGATGCTGCTCTGCTAACTCCTGGCTATCTGGCAGGGCAAGGTGGTCACTCACCCTTTTGCCACTGGGGCATTCTGGTCCTTTACAGGACAAACCTGTCCATGAGCACAAGGTCTCATCTTGGTGTCTCAAAGAGCCCCCCCTGCTCAGCCATGAGCCCTTCCCTAGGAGCAGGACAGCTCTGGGAGGTACAGAGCAGGGATGCACCAGCCTAGGGCAAAGTCTTCCTGTTCCTGCTCCTGCTGGCACAGCTGGACTGCCTCCAGCTCCTCCCTTCTCCCACCTCTCACTTGTTTCCTGCACTGCTATGTCCTGCAGCCACACAAAGCACCATCCCTTCGGAAGCTGCCTGTCAAGAAAGACATGAAAGAGCAGGAAAAGGGAGATGGGAGCGATGGCAAAGAGAGCCTGAAAACCAAATCGGATGAGTCTGGTGAGGAGAAGAATGGTGATGATGACAACCAGAAGTCAGCCCAGAAGAAGAAAGGTAAGGCAGGAGCTGGTGGGGACAGTCCCCCAGGCTCAGCTTGTCTCCCCCTTCCCAACCCACAGGCAGGTGGAAGCATCCTCTGCCTTTCCTGGGGGTGTTGCTGCAGGAATGATCTCAGTGCAGGGACAGCTGTGGGAAAGGGTGCTTGCAGGCTTCAGGGGTCATTTAGGTGGGAGCAGGTGGAGGAGGGCCCAAGTTAGGGGCAGGGCAGGAGCCTGCCTTCCCGTGTGCCCTGTGGTGGCACAGAGCAGCCCCTCACTGTGACTTGTATCATCTGTGGTTGACACATGGGCTCAGTCTGGCCTGAGCAGGCAGAAACGGGCAGAAGAAGGACAAGTGCTGTGACAATTGCCACAGGCGAGTTCTGACTCATGTCCCTCCATGTCTCAGAGTCCTGGTCAGAGCTTTTCTGCGTCCAGTGAGGCCTGGAGGGATTTGGAGGACAGGGTCTGTCCAAAAGGCCCTGTTGCTTTCTCCCCTCCATGTAGGGGGCTGCGGGGGAGGAAGCAGGCACACTCTGAACCTGTGTCACACCCAAACCCTGTCCTTTTGCAGGCAACAAACACAAGTGGGTCCCTCTGCAGATAGACATGAAGTCAGAGGTGCCTAGGGACAAAACGGCCTCTCGGAACAACCGGCAAAACGAGCAGCACAGGCACCCCTCCAACAACCGCAGCGAGCTCAAAGGTGGGGCTCGGGCTGGGGAGCCGCTCCCGGCCTGGCCGTGGGCAGAGCAGCCCTGGTGCCCAGGGGGCAACTTCCCTGCATTCAGAGGGCTGGCTCCGGGGAGCTGCTGTCCTGCCCTAACACCCCTCCCGCCTCTCCTTGCCCGTGTGCTGCAGGCTGGCACCCCGACAACAAGCACGAGCGCAGCTGGCAGGACCACGACGAGACCTCCAGCGTGAAGAGCGAGGGAGGGGCCGTGCGAGGAACCTTCCGGGGCCGGGGCCGCGGCCGGGGCAGGGGCCGGGGCCGTGGCAGAGGAGGTGATCATTGTGTGTGTGCTCTTGTGACTGCAAGGAGAGTGACACAGCGTGCAGAGCTCTGTGTCTGTGTGCCTGAGACACCTGGGGCTCTAAAGTGGGCTGGGGAGGGCAGAGCACTCCAAGGATACAGGGAAATATTGTGGCAGGTCATTCCAGCCAGTAAGTTGAGCTGCTGTTAACAAAGCAAATAATTCTTGCTAGTATTTTTATAAATGCAGAGGTCTTCCTGCTTCTCAGGCCAAGCTCTTTTTCATGTTTTCTGCCCCTTGCAATAGCTCTGTGAGCAGGAGTTGAAGCATGTTGATAGTCTGTGCAGGCTTTGTCATTTTACAGCTAAGCAGGAGTCATGGCTTGAGTGAGGAAGAGCATCTGCCCTGGTATTTGACTGGGCAGTGTCTGTGCTAACACTGATGCAGCCTCAGTGTAAGGCCTTACTGTGTCAGTTGGGACATCCAGTTGCCCTTGAGTAGGAGGTAGCTGGCCTCTTCTGTGGCAGAGGCAGAGAGCAGGAGGATGAGGGATGTGGGTGCTCTGCTGCAGGCTTCCAGGGAGTCCTCAGTAAGAGAGAAGTGTTTGTGCAGGAGTCCAGCCCCATCTGGCAGTGCAGGCTGTTTGGCAGATCCCAGGAGCTCTGTGCTGACCCTTCCTGGTGTCCCCCAGGGCACTTTGACTACCAGTACGGATACCGGAAATTCGAGGGCTCGGACGGCTCCCGCACCCAGAAGTACGCCAGCAACATCACCTACTACTTCGACAACATCAGCAGTGCTGAGCTCTACAGCGTGGACCAGGAGCTGCTCAAGGACTACATCAAGAGGCAGATGTGAGCACCAGCTCCTGTCCTTGTTGGGTGGTGGGGACTGTGCAGCCGTTCCCATGGGAGAGGGTTAGAGCCAAGGTGTTGACTGTGCTTTGCTTCCAGCACCAGCCACATCTGGGCTCCCCAGGCTTGCTCCCCTCAGTGTGTGGGGGGGTTATTTCCTTGGGGGTGCCCAGAGGTTGGTGGTTTGGGGCTTCCTCTCACTGACACGCTGTCCATGCAGAGAATATTACTTCAGTGTGGACAACCTGGAGCGAGACTTCTTCCTGCGCCGCAAGATGGACTCGGACGGCTTCCTGCCCATCACGCTGATCGCCAGCTTCCACCGTGTGCAGGCCCTGACCACCGACATCAGCCTCATCATCAAGGTGAGGGCAAGGAAAGGTGACCTTTCCTCCTTGTGCTGCTTCTCACCACCCCTGGGTAATGCCTGTTCACTGTGGATGAGGTGCAAGTGGAGCCTTCCCTTATCCTTGACTTGCTCCTGTGTCCTGCTAGTCTTCCCGGGGAAGAATGGCTTGGGCTGACCCCCTAAGTTAACCAAGTACTGCTTGGTTCCAGGCTCTGAAGGACAGCAAGGTGGTAGAAATTGTGGATGAGAAGATCAGGAGAAAAGAGCAGCCAGAAAAATGGGCTCTGCCTGGCCCTCCTATGGCAGACTACACACAGACAGACTTCTCACAGTTCATCAATTGCCCCGAGTTTGTGCCCCGGCAGAGCTTCCAGAAGGAGACTGGTGAGCACTGGGGGAGTGGGGAGGGAGGTGTGGCATGCAGTGCTGGGACTGCAGCACGACTGAGACCCTGAGAGTCAGGAGTGTTCCCAGGGCAGGGCTCTGCCATTGGCTTTCTGCCTGGTGGTGGGAGCTGGTGTGGGCTCTCTGTCCTTGGACCCCCAGAATGCTGCTGCCTCCAGACATGGGGTGATGTGAGAGACTGAGTGTGGCTTGTCCTCTGTTAGGGCTGAAGGGATTCAGAGAGAGTCAGTCCTGCTGAAAGTCTCTTGGCTTGCCTGGAAATAGTCTACAGCTGCTGGGCAGAGCAGAGGACACTTGTGGATCCAGCCTTCCTTTACTGATTGAGGAGATACTGGGCACAAATTGGCAGCAGGTGTGGAGCTGTCAACCAAGTGCTGCAGAAGGGTCTTTGTCCTTCATGGGCTTCCCATGCTCATCACCCCATTCCTCAGGGGCTGGCAGGAGCCCAGGGAAGGATCTTGGTGCTATCGTAAGAGTTTTGACAGGAGATCTGGCTCCAGACTCTCTTGGGAAGGTTTCCCAGAGAGCAACAGAGCACCTGCTTTAGGGCTTTGTGTGTCTGGGGAGCTGTCACCTATAATGCTCTGTGGCCACCCCGGCACCATAGCCTTAACTGGAGATTCCCACTCTAGCACTTGTGGGCACTGTGCTGGTAAACCTTGGCCACTGTATGCCAGTTAGTCCTGCAGGCTATGCCATGCTGCCAGAATGGTTGGATAATTTGTAGCTGCACCTCCTGGTTTTCCTACCTCCCTCTAAAGCAGTTTGTGGCTCTTGTTGGCTCCAGAGTCCGCTCCAGGCTCCCCACGCCCTGCCAGCCCAGTCCCCACTAAAACAGAAGAGGTCAGTAACCTGAAGACAATGCCCAAGGGCCTATCCACAAGTCTGCCAGATCTGGATTCAGAGACGTGGATTGAAGTGAAGAAGAGACCCCGACCTTCCCCAGCCAGGCCCAAGGTAAGTAATGCAGGAGCTGTTGGACTGGGAGTCCCCAGTGATCGGGGTGACTTGGATCATACACAGGCAGGCTTCAGACAAGTAGAGTCTGTGGAGAGTGATGTCCCAGAATCTCCTGTTTCCATCTGAGCCCATTTGGAGCTGCTCCTCAGTGGTGTAAATGAAGTGTTCTCCCCAGATGGGCTGGTCTTGTGTGGCTGTGTGGTCTTTACCCTGTGTCGCCCTTGCCCCCCTACCTGCAGAAACCAGAGGAGTCAAAGACACCGCAGCAGCAGAAGCAAAAGGACCAAGATGAGCCCGAGGAGCTCGACTTCCTCTTTGATGAGGAGATGGAGCAGATGGATGGCCGCAAGAACACCTTCACCGACTGGTCAGACGAGGACTCTGATTACGAGATCGACGACCGCGACGTGAACAAGATCCTCATCGTGACGCAGACCCCGCCGTACCTGCGCCGCCATCCCGGCGGGGACCGGACTGGCAACCACACCTCCAGGGCTAAAATGAGCTCAGAGCTGGCCAAGGTCATCAACGATGGGCTCTACTACTACGAGCAGGACCTGTGGACAGAGCAGTTTGAGCCAGAGTATTCGCAGATCAAGGTGAGAGCGACTGATCTGAGGATGGGAGGGGTCTGTGTGGGGAGCCTCGTGTGCAGCAGTGGCTGCTGGGCTGGGGTGAAAAGGGCAGTGCAGCAGGTTACAGACTGCTCGTGGGGTAGAGCTAAGCTGGAATTAGTCCTCTTGCAGTGTTTGGGATTCTTGGCTCCCAGCATCATGTTTGGCCATACCAGGGATAAACGCAGCGCCGTAACCCGATGTGAGGCTACGGCCAGGTAAACAAAGTGCCAGTAGTGAGGTGACCTGGAACATGGGGCCCATTGTTCTGCTGTCTGCCAGGATCTGGGCTGGCAGTGCCAGATCTGTGAGGGGAACTGGGTGTCTCTGCACTGCCCTTAGTGCCCTGTGCTCTGTGGCACAGTCTGTTGGAGACTACGTGTGTTGGAGATCATAGGTGGCTGGGCTGCACTTGGCTTGTGCTCTTCTCTGTTTTGATGTCAGTTTGCACAGACATGGGCTTTTTATAGAAAGCCCATCTGCTGTTTTGAAACATTTGGGTCCCAGCTTGGTGACTCTCACTTCTGGGGACTTGCCTAGACACGTTCAGTGACACAAATCATGGCTGTGAGGTGGGATGACTTACTGGAGCTCCCAGCTGGGCTCAGTGCTTCCAAGTTTGCTACCGGCCCGTTGCTGAAGCGGTGCTGCTCTCTGGAGTGACAGAAGCTGAGGGAGACAGGGACAGCATTTGCTGGGGTGTGGGTCCTTCAGCTCCATGGGAGTGTTGTGGCCTGCTGCCAGCGTGGCTGTGAGGATGTGGGGAGGGGGGCTCTAGGGACACAAGATGGTGGCACAAGGGGGGTCCTGGCCAAGAATGGGTCACTGGGCTCATCTTGAGCTTTACTGCACTGGCTCTGACCTGGCTGGTAAAAGCCTGAAAGAAGCAGGTGCTGGTTAGTGAAGCTGCCTTTTGGGATCCCTGAAAGCTTGGCAGCATCAATGGCTCAGACGTGGCCTGTGCAGTGCCCGATTTTCTGTCTGCTGCATCTCCCCTTCCTGCCCTCTGCAGCAGGTGCCCCCTGGGCACCAGGCCCTGTGACTGCCCTTAGGGCCCAGTGTTGTGGCTGTTGCTCAAGCAGAGCCATGGTTGTGATGGGGTGAGTGGTTTCTTCACCATCTTCCTCCTCTAATGCAGCAAGAGGTGGAGAACTTCAAGAAGGTGAATATGATCAGCAGGGAGCAGTTTGATACCTTGACCCCAGAGCCCCCCGTGGATCCAAACCAGGAAGTCCCTCCTGGTCCCCCCAGATTCCAGCAAGGTAAGAGATGGGGCATGAATGGATGAGACCAAATTTGTCCAGGTTTCTCATGCTGAGAGGTTCTTGGAGGCTGGGTAGCAGCTGAGGAGAAGAAACTGGGGTCACAAGTGGTGGTGGATTATCTAGTTCAGAAAGCTCACAGAATATTCTGAGTTGCATCTTTCCCACATTATTGCTGCTCTTCCAGCTGAATGCTGTGGGGCTTTAGAAGAGGAGCCCAAAAGCAGGGTTGTCCCAGTGGAGTGAGGAAACCATGGAAGACTCAGATGTAGTTCCTGGGATTTGCCTTTCCTCTTGGACCCTCTCTGAGTACTTGGAAGGCAGCTGCCTGCTGGACCTTGTTTGCCTATGTGACACCAGGGCCGTCTCCTTGGGGACAGGGATTTGTTGCTGCTGTTAAGCACTAGGAAGCAGAGACCTTGTGGAGAGCTCTCTGCATCCGCTGCTAGGATTTGAGCTTTCTGGCCAAACCGGATTGTGTGGGAGAGCTGGGATGTGTCCCTGCACTCCTGCCCCTTTTCCAAGTGCTGGAGGGTGGTGGCTCTGGGCTGCCCAGAGCCCAGGCTGACCCGGGGCGGGGGTTTGTCCCTGCAGTACCTACAGACGCTTTGGCCAACAAGCTCTTCGGAGTTCCCGAGCCTTCCAGCATCGCCCGCTCTCTGCCCACCACCGTCCCAGAATCGCCCAACTACCGCACCGCCCGCACCCCCCGCACCCCGCGCACGCCGCAGCTCAAGGACCCGACGCAGACGCCCCGCTTCTACCCGGTGGTGAAGGAGGGCAGGACGATAGATGCCAAGGTGGGAGCGGGCTGGGCTGGGGGGCGGGAGCTGGGGCCCGAGCAGGAGGGGAACGCGGCCCTGACGCACCGTGTCTTGCAGACTCCGCGCAAGAGGAAGACGAGGCACAGTTCGAACCCCCCGATGGAGTGCCACGTGGGCTGGGTGATGGACTCCAGGGAGCACAGGCCCCGGACTGCCTCCATCAGGTACCAGAGACAGGCGTGCGGGATCCTGGAGGAGGCAGAAACGGGAAAGGGAGGGAGGGGGGAAGAAAGGGGAAAGGCAGAGAAGGTCTCCTGTTAGGTGACTGCAGAAAGGACAGGGCTCAAACCTGCCCTTCCGGGAAAGGCTTGGGGAAAATCTGTGGCCTTGGAGAGAAGCAAGATGAGACTTGATTAGAGACATTGGTCCCCTTCCTAGTGGTTCCTTCCTAGTACGCTGCTCCATGGCTCATGCTCACGTCCCAAACCCAGGAGAGTGACAGAGACCAACAGACAGGTGGGGGTGGAGTGTGACCCCCCTCTCCTGGGTGATGCCAGGCGAGGGTGCTGACAGGAGTCTCTCCCGCTCAGCTCCAGCCCCTCGGAGGGCACCCCGGCCGTCGGGAGCTACGGCTGCACCCCGCAGTCCCTGCCCAAGTTCCAGCATCCCTCGCACGAGCTGCTCAAGGAGAACGGCTTCACACAACACGTCTACCACAAGTACCGGCGGCGCTGCCTTAACGGTAGGGACCCTGCACTCAGGGACAGAGTGTCTCTGCCCCGTGCTGGGCACAGGAACGTGGCAGGGATGGACACAGGCAGGGTCCTACAGGACAGCCCTGCTGGCAGCTGCCGTGTCCCCACGGTTTGTGGGCAGCATGGGCTGTGCTCATGGTGTCCAGTGCTGGGGCTGGGTGTCATCACAGTGCCACAGGGCCCTCCTGCACATGAGCCCCTGACTCTGTGGGAGAGGATTGGCTTTGTCATCATCCCCTGTTCCCCAAACAGAGCGAAAACGACTGGGCATTGGTCAGTCCCAGGAGATGAACACACTTTTCCGGTTCTGGTCCTTCTTCCTCCGAGATCACTTCAACAAGAAAATGTATGAGGAGTTCAAGCAACTGGCTGTGGAGGATGGGAAGGAGGGATACAGGTAAGAGAGGAGTGACAGAGTGGCCTTTTCTAAGGGTGTGACCTTTTACAGGGCTCACAGCACATTAAGGCAGTGCCTCTGCCTTGCTTGAACGTGGGTCTGGGGTTGTTCTCGGTCTCCTGCTGCTGCCCTGTGTTGTGTGCTCCAGTGTCTGAGCCACACGTGCTGCTCCCTCCCCAGGTACGGTCTGGAGTGCCTTTTCAGATACTACAGCTATGGGCTGGAGAAGAAATTCCGGCCAGACATATTTAAGGACTTCCAAGAAGAGACCATCAAGGATTATGAAGCTGGTAGGTGCCTCCTTTGGCTTCCCTGGAATTGGCAGTGATGTAGCTCAGCTGCACGGTGCTCCTGAGCCTCTTCTCATCATTTTGGGGAAGCCACATAGTGCTGTACATTGGGGACTGGGCTGTCTTGTTGCTCCTTTCACAGGAGAGGGTTGACTGTCACCATCCTGAAGGTTGCTGGGGGTTGGAGGGGGGTGGTGGGAGGCTGCAGCTCTCCCAAAGCATTCCTGTGGAGGCACCATTTCCTGTGGGATTTCTCAACACCCTGCAGTGGCTGAACCTTGTCACCACCAAGTCAGCTGAGCCTGGGGACATCCCAAGTCGGAGGGGCTGCCTGGGACTGATGGAGGTTGCTTTCCTCCAGGTTTTCCATCTTGCCTAGGCTGTGACCTAGGCAAGACAGTAGGGTTTGTGGGGAAGCCTGGAGGAAAGGTGTCTTGTTTGGTTTTTGTCCTGCTGACATCTGGATTGTTGTGGTTTTTTTACCTCCAGGGCAGCTCTATGGGCTGGAAAAGTTCTGGGCCTTCTTAAAATATTCCAAAGCCAAAAATCTGGACATTAACAGCAAACTGCAAGAATACCTCAGCAAGTTCAAGCGCCTCGAGGACTTCCGAGTTGATGTGAGTAGACACAATTCCTGCAGCACTCTGAGGGCCCTGCAAGCAGCCCTCTGAGGATGGAAGATTTTGGGGGTCCCCGAGTGATGGCAGGAGGGGAGCAGTGACACCTACTGTCACTCCCAGTCATTGCAGCCAGGCTGGGAGCAAACAGTGGGATTGGAATATGGCAAACTCACTCAGTGTGGCATGAGGGAGCCTGTCCTCTCTGATGAGGTGAGGAACGAGGAGGAAAGGGAGCAGTGATGGTTTGACCAGAGCCAGCACTGTGTAGAGCTTTGGCTCCCAAACTTCTAGACTGCCCCTCTGTGTGGGAAGCAGGCGACTAGGAGCAAGTTGTCACCATTGTGGTCAGTTTGGAAATCAGTTTTTCTGTCAAATCTGGCAGCAGGAAATTGGGACAGGGAAGCTGAGTGCTTGGGGTGAATGTGTGTGTTCCTTGTGGGCCAGGGAGAGAAGCTGTGATTGGAGGCTTGCAGGAAGGCTGTTTTGCTGATCCCAGGGGATGGCATTTGGAGGAGGCTGTGCTGACACTGGGTTGCTTCTCTTCCAGCCACCCATGGGGGAGGAAGGTGGACACAAGAGATACCCTTCAACGTCAGGGGGAGATGGCAGGAAGCGCTACCCATCCCAGTCTTCCAGCAAAACGGTCAGCCAGTGCCCATCCAGCCAAGCCCACGCCTCACCCAGCCAGCCTGCACAAGAGGATGCCAAAAACCTGAGCCAGCAGTCCCCTGCCCCATCAGCTGCAGAGTCGCAGACAGTGGGGAAGTAGAGAGGCTGCAGCGTCCGCTTCCTGCCGGGGGGTGGGGTGGGTTGGTGGGGACTGGCTCAGAGAAGGGCAGACATGAGGGGGTGGGACAGGAGGGGAGCTGGAACGTGGGTTCCCAGGAATAGGCTGCTTGGGAGAAACTTCAACGCACACGATTTTCTTCTCTTGTGGCTGGAAAGCAAAGACGATCTGCATCCAAAACACCATTTTGCTATTACTACCCTGACCAGAGCCAGACCCGCTCCCAGCAGACCCACCCTTTCCCTTCCCTCTCCTCCTGTGCACACACTCATGTCTTAGTGTCTCTTCAAAAAAAAAATGTGTTCTGGCTGGGTTGGAAAGGGGAGATTTTTTTATTATTATATATATATATCAAGTTTTAAATTATTGTTAGAAGTTCGTCTGGATTTACCAAAACAAGTCTGCTCTGTGTGGCCCCAAGGAGTCCCCTGTGTGTCCCCCGGGGATGGTGGAGCAGCCGCTCAGGAAGCTCGGAGGAGCGAGGTTCCCCCGTGGGGGACCGAAGCCACAGCGCGTGCCGATGCTGCGGAGCCTCTGATCTCCAGGACCCGGCTGGCGTCCCCGTCCCCGCTCCCTCCGCGGCAGGAGCACCGCCCTGTTCCTCCTCTGCTCCCTTCTCCCCAGCGTCTTCACCTTCCCCAGGGTCTGGCTCTCCCTGTGTCCACCTCTCCCTTCCGTCACGGACAATTTGGAAGTCAACCAAAGGACCTTTGCTGAGGATAGGCTTGTTGTGACTCCTTCCTGCGAGGATGGCTGCTTGGGAGGCTGGCAGGCGCCTGGACTCGAGCCTGCGTGGACGGTGCACCCGCTGCCCCAGGAATGCCCATCGCCTGCAAAGATAGGACTTTGCTGAAGGAGCTTTTCTCTTCCTTTTCCCTTGGAAAAAATTACAAAAAAAAAAAATATCCCACAAACCCCTCTAAAACAACGGAAAAACTCTTAAAAAAGATACATCTTCCTTTGCTTTCTTCCTTGGAAATATTATTGAAGAAAAAAAAGAAAAAAAACAAACAAAAAAACCCCAAAAACACAAAAAAAAGTTGCCTTATGATGGAGCTGGACTGGGGAGGCTTGTTGGCTTCCTGCACCCTGGGCTGCACTGGGCTCTTGGCTCCCCCCAGGCCCAGAGACTCCTCACGGCATTGCTGCCGAGCTGATCTTCCCTGCGGCCTTTCCTCTGACCCCGTGGCTCACTCGGATGCCTCCCCCGTCACGGAGCCTCCTGGGGAAGGTGCTGAGGGCAGTCACATCCAAGACTCGTGCTCAGGCAGCAGTCACAGCTCTGCTGTGTTGGCACCGTGGCAGCCCTGTCCCCACGACAGCGACTGCTCCCATCATGGCCTTGCTCGCAGCCCCGGCCCTCCCTGGGCAGGAGGTGGCTCTGCTCCTGTCTGTGCTTCCAGCGTGCTTGGGGAGTGAGAAGGGACATTGTCACAGCAGCTGCGGGGCCTGGTCCTGGCTGTGAGCGAGGGCTGCTTCTGCTGTAGCCTGCCAGGGCGTGAGGCAGCCCTGGGAAAGCTGTCCCACAGCAGGCACTAGCTCAGGGGTGCTGGTGGGACTCGTGCATGGGTGAGCAGGAGCCCTGCCTGGCACAGGAGAGCTCTTGCCTGGGTTTCCTTGTGTGTTGTGTTGTGGCAGGTGGCTGCATGGAGTCTCCCACTCAGGGCACAGTCCCTGTGCATTTCCAAGGGCTGAGATGACACCCTGTAGCTGCTTACTTGGCTGAGGCAGGGGGTGACTGCAGAGCTGCTGTGGCATTTACTTCGTTGATCCTTACACCCAGCACCAGGTGGACTTTGGCAGGCAGACCCTCCCCAGGCTGTGAGCTGGATCCTTTGTGAGGGGTGTGTGTCAGGCCTGAGATCTCTGAGATGCCCAGTGCTGCCTCTGGAGATCTCCAGAGGTAGCACTGGAAAGTCGTGTTCCTTTCCAGCCAGACACACTTGCCTTGCTGTCACCCTGCTCCTTCTGCTGGCTCCCTGCGATCCCAGGCTTGGCTGTGGCTCTGGGGCTCCATCCCTGTGAGCTCCAGAGCTGTGCTCCTGTGTGCAGTGGGCACATTATGCACCATTCCAGAGGTGCAGCTCATTGTGTTGCCCTCTGCAAAGTCAGAAGCTGGTACTGAACAGTGTTTTCCCAAGGGATCCAGTTGATCCAGAGCTGTGTCTCACAGCTGGGAGGAGTCATCATCTCTCCAGGGCTGTCTCTGCAGCTGCAGGGTGGGTGGGTGAGAGCAGCCAGGAGCTGAGAGCAGGAGCAAGAGGGGAAGCATGGCCAGGCTGTCCATCAGCAGTGGCTGTGGATGCCTGTGGGGCCCTGGCTGAGGCCATCACTTCCCAAACTGACACCACCTCCAGGATGCTGCCTTGGTGGGGCAGCTGGGCTAGTCCAAGTGGAGTGGCTTCATGAACTGCTGCTAGAATTGAAAGCACAGCTGGGTTGGAGAGGCTGGGGAGCTGCTGCTTGGCTGTTTGCTGGTGGTGTGATCCTGCCCTGGTCTGTGCACCCCTGCCACCCTGTGTCACCCTGCAGCTGTTACTGCTCACAGGCCTGATTGCAGCAGGCGAGCCCAGCCGAGGCCGTGATCTCCGTTATGGCAGCAGTGCTCTGGGGTTGTGGGGTGGGAGATGGGCAAAAGTAACACTTGTACAGTGCTGTGGCCGTGACTGTTATCTCTGGATTTCCCCTCTGAGCTGGAGTCAGGTCTCTGAGGTTGCATATATAGGCGGGTTTGTCCCTGATTTGGGAAGGAGGAGGCTGGAGAGTCGATCAAGGACATTGTAGATGTGTTGCTGGTTGTTTGCAAGTGGAGGCAGGTCTGGATGTGCCACAGGTGATCCTTGCTGCTGTGTCTGTGCTCCTTTTGTTTGCGTGTGTTCTCTCTGGAAGCCAATTGTCTGCGTTTCAGCAACAAATTAATAGGAAATGGGGAGGGATGAGCTGCTGCTGGAGTTGTTGCTTGTAGAGCAGACTGGGAATTGCTTGGGTTGTAGAAGAGGTAGGACATTTCCTAGAGAATTTCCCAAAATACTGATTTTAAATAATTTTTAATTTTTGATCCTGAGGCTGTCGTCTTGGCATGGAAGTGTTTTTTTTTCCCTTCCCCCCTCTCCCAAGTCAGGGGTTTGTGACATTAGTGTGTGCATCCAGGGGAAGGTGGCTCAGAAGAGCAATCTCAGCGGTCCCAGTGCCCTCCAGGTTTGTGGACCGTGTGCCTTGTTTTGCTGTCATGGGACAGCAGTGGGCAGGACAGAGCAAAGATGGAGGTGACAGCCTGAGGCAGCTGCTGCCGGCTCACACACACCTCCAGGGAGGGAGCACAGAACTGTCCCCTCCTGCTCCAGGGCGCTGCTGGCAGGGGCAGGAGCTCCCCAGTGCACGGTCCGTGCCTGCCTGGGTCAGCAAGGCTCGTGTCCCCGCTGGATAAAGGGACAGCTAGCCAGAGGGAGTTTGCATTTGAGGAAGCTCTTGCCTTTCTGCAGAGGAGGGAGTTAGGTCTTGCTTTTAGTTTGGATATTCACCTCCACTGTGTGTTGTGCTTTTTTGAATTTCAGAGGACTGGTTGCACACGTGCTCCTGTGAGCGCCGATCGTCCCACAGCCCGCGAGGGCTGCACAGTGCTGGTGTCCAGCCACTGGCAGAGCCTGGGGGGAGCCCCAGCTGCTTCTGGAAAGGCTGAGGGAGGCTGAGTCAGGGGAGCATTCCTCATCCTGCCCCTCTTCTCAGGAGGTCCTCCAGGCTGCTGCAGCTTAGGCCTCCTTGCCAAGGTTAACTTGTCTTTGGAACGCAGGTGACTGCAACAGGTACAGAGCTGTGGTGTGGGGTCACAGTGGAGGTGGAAGGTGGGTTTTTTAGGAGGCTTTGTTGCTTTGCCATGCTCATTTGGGGAAAAAGAAATTAAAAAGTAATGATGCTGCTGCTCTGTTTTTGCCTGTCCATCTCTTCTGCTGCCCCCTGGCACCCCTGATGGCGCCTTCTCACTGTAGCCCTTGGGGTCCCTTGAGTTTTGGCACCTGCTTGGGACTGGTTGTTGTACTGTAACAAACTGATGTGTTTAACCTCAGTGTCCTGCCACATTCCAGGTGGCAGTGCAGAGGGGGCCTTCTAGCTGTTAATGCCTTTCCAGTTACTTTATCAAAAGGAAAAAAAAAAAAGGAAAACTGTAAATGTAGCAAGCTGTGTTTGCAATGCTTATTGTCTCCTCTGAGGCTGGTTATGTCACTTGTCACTGTTTGAAATGGATGCTGGGCTCTTCTTGAGAGAGTTGCTACACTTGATGTTAAATGCCTCACTGACTTTTCTTAAAGTTTCCAGTACAGGTAACAGATAAAATAATTTCTTTCATATTTTTTTTCTAAGCAAATGTTCATCTCGGTGGTGTGGAGCAGCTGGAGGGCAGCATTTCCAGGAGTAGTTTACAGTTTCACTTTCTGCAGACACTTGAACATAGGACCGATGTATCTGTGACAAGCACATCCCCTTGGTGGGAAGCTCCAGAGGAGCAGGGTGTGCCCTGGGTGCCAGCTGGCCCCTGTGGAGTGTGCTGGGGTCCCTCCAGCTCCCCAGGCTGTCCTCCTGCTCTCTCCCCAGGTGCCAGCCCTGCTCTGGGGTGGCTTGTGCCAGTGGTGTCCCTCGTGGAAGGGGGTGCTTGGCACCACTTGGTCCTTGAAGCCTCCCTGGTGCAGCCCTGCTGCCCATCTTCCCCCCCAGCCTGTCCTGGTGCCACTGGGGTTGGAAACCTTTGGATCTGTGGCTCAGAAACACCCACTGAGCTGCATCCCAGTGAGTGCAGCCTTCTGCTGCTCGCCTGGAGCTGAAGGGGTGATGCGATGTGCTGGCCCTTCTCAAACCCTGTGTGTCCAACCTCAGCCCTCTGTTTCCCAAAACTAGAGAGTGTGTGCAACCTTCTTCAGCTGCATTTATAGTTAGAGACAAACTTAAAATGACTCATCACAGACCATGTATCACTTGGGAGGAAAATCTTGTTAATACGGCCCGCTGTACATGATCCATCTCTGTCGATAGTACATAATCTTTGACCCATGTGCTAGGATTGTCATCACGTATAAAAGGAAAAGAGAAAAATGTAAAATACTTGAATGAGAGCTTGTATTATAACATTAATATTATTCAGAGTATCTGCTTTCTAGGCTGATGTGATTCATTATTCTAGTAATGCTTTAGTCCTTTGTAATTTGTGGTAATTATGCTTTTTCCTTTTTAATACAAAAAAATGTATAAAAATAAAAAGTTCAAAAGACAGTGGTGCCTAGGTTTTCTGTTCTGCTGATTTGCCCTCCCCAGGGAACTGTGGGTGGGTGGCTGGGCTGGGGTCATGCTGGTGCAGTTGTGGGGACCAGAGAGGAGCAGGGGAAGTGACTTTGGTTCCACAGGTAGAGCTGGGCTGATCAATGGTCAGAGCAGCACACGTCAGCCTTGTGCACCTGCTCCTCGAGGGGCTGCTCTAGCACTGGGGAGAAATGGGATGGCTTTGTTCTGGGCCCCTAGGCAGGACTGAGACTTAGAAAGGTCCTTGAGAGAATTCACAGTATGTCTTGGGTATGTCTTGGATGGTCTCTGGGTACTTGTGAATGTGCAGGTTGTTCTAGGGGCTGCTTTCTTGGGTCCTTTCTTAGAGGGGTTCCTTAATCTCCACACAGCTGAGGACAGCAGGGACTCTGCTTTCCTTGGAAATTCTCTGTAATTTATCAGAATTCTGGCTGTGTCTTGGAGTGAGGGGAGGCTCAGCAGGAGGAGGTGATGCCATGAAGCACATCAGCTCCCAGCTCTGCTTCTGTGTCCCACGAGGAGAAACTCCCTTTGTCTGCAGCTGTCTGTGAGCAGTGATGAGGCTGTGGCAGCCCCAGTTCAGCCCTGTACTCACCTCCTGTGCATAACAAGTGCTCACAGGTAGGGGAGTGTTTCTAAAGCTGTGGCCCACAGTTGTGTCCTGTGTCCCAGGTGCTCTGAGTCACAAAAACTGGGTTTAATTGTATCACTCGTAGATGGAGTGACTTTGATGTTTCTACAGAGTGAGTGCTGACAAGAGAGGCAAAATCATCATCTGTGGAGTCTGGTGCTAAAACCTTAATACTGAGGACCCTGAGCCATGTGGCCCAGAACACACCTGGCTCATACACAGCCAAAGGAACCAAGGGACAGTGCAAGTAACAGAGAAAACAAACGATTAAATTTTAGAAATGGATTTCTAGAGCAGGTTTTCTTGTGAGTGTCTTAAAAAACAATGGCAGCAAAAGTGCAGTCGTTTCAAGCAGCATATTTAACTTCAGCTTCATGATTTGTTATGTGTGGACAAGAACTTGCTTCCCAGTTAAAATACTATTTGGCATAAATCATTGTCTCACTCTGCTATCACCAGGCTGGGCAAGAGCTGCTGGGCTGGTTCACTCCTCTTTCTTGGGTGGCTCAGGGATGCTCTCAGAGAGTGGCGTGAGGCTGAGCAGGACCTTGTGTCTCTCAAAGGCTTTGGTTTGCCTGAACATTTTGTCCGTGCCGTGCAGAAAATCCAGCACTCCCAGCACTCCGTAGCACTGGTTGAACCTGAAAACCAGAGATAAACATCACTGCAAGTTACTGAGGTTACCTTGCCCTTCCTTTCTATTCCTTTCTGAGCCCTGATAATCTGTCCATGGGATTTCTGCCCTGCACCTGTCTCCCTGGCAGCTCTGTCAAAGCCTGGGTGAACCTTTTGCAGCTTCCCTCTGGTGCCATCATGGCCCAGAAGTGGTGGCACTGAGCAGCAGGTGTTTCTCCTGGGCAGCTCAGAGCTGTGGGAGCATTGGACACCCACATTACCATGCCCCATGTGCTCTCAAGACCTGGCTGTCCTGGGAGATGGAGCAGATGTGCTTCCAGCTGTTCCACCCAGAGTCTTGGCTCTGCAGTGATCCATGTCCTGGCACGTGGTGACTGAACTGTCCCCTGGGCTGGTTCTGCAGCAGGGGCAGACATTTCTGGGGAGTATGTCTGAGTGTAGTGCCCATGGGGAGATGGGAATGTTTCTCCACTGCTTGGTGTGTATCCATGAACAGTCTGCTGCACCTGCTCCTCTCTCCAGCACAGGAGGCTGAGAATGTCTGTTCAGGAAGGGTTAATGGTGATTGTCTGGGCAAAGTGTAATCTGATCAGTGTTATTAATCCCAGTGTAGGGCAGAGGGGCAGACAGCAGGCTCACTTGTTTCTCTTCTGTGACTTGCCCTTGCTCTGTCTTTAGATCACACAAGTGTATTCTGAACTTCTATGAAGAGCCTTGCAAGAACTGTCTTTAGCAGGGCTGGAATCCCTTGAAATCCCTGTGTAAGTGCTCTAAGAACTGGCAGCACTCAGCCTGCTCTCAGGTGAACTGGAGAGCTGCTCTGCTGGTGCATGAGTTGGGCAAACCCACTTGACCCTCAGAAAGGAGCTTTCCCTGTCAGGGGTGCCAGGGCACGGGCAGGAGAAGCAGGAGGATGGGAAGCTGAGCAGTGCTCAGACGTACTTGAGGTGGTGGAAGTCGTGGAACTCCGGAGATGGCAGGAGGGGCAGGTGGTAGCCACAGTGAGAAATGCTTGTTGTTACAAGAGCAATGGAGAACCATGCTGAGATTGAAACAATATGAGATCCCATGATCATGGGGCCAGTCATGACAGGCAGAGTGTTGGAGACCTGGAAATGAGAAGAAACTACCTCATGAATGGGCCCACAACAGGCAGACTCTCCTCTAGAGCTGAGTTGTCACCTGGTGCTCCATCACACTGGTTTGTTTTGTGCAAACAGTGTAAAGGGAAGATCCCTCTGCAAATACCTTTACTAAAATTACATAATCATCCAAAAAGTAACACCCAAATAATGAGAGCTATTTATATATAATAACAAGTTTTATAATAACAAGTAATGTAATAACAAATAATAGAGATAAGAGAGTTCTACTACTGCAAACCATTGTCATAGCCCAAGCTCCCTAAGCCTGCAGTAGAAGTTAGACATGACACCAAACTGGGGTGAGGAAAGCATGATTCCAGTAAATCACCCTGGAGTCTGAGCTGTGAATTTCAGCTTCACCTTGGAATAATGCTGAAGCTGTTCTTGGGAAACCTCACTGTGAAAGAGCACGGCCTGCAGACACACACAGCAATGTGACCAACCCTGCTGCATCATTTCACTGTGTCCTGCCCGTGGCACAAATGGCTCTGGCTGCACCAGCACAGCTCAGCTGGGCTCCTCAGTCATTGTGTTGTCCTAAGACTGTCAGCTGGGGAGACCCTCAGAGCTGGTGCTGCAGCCCCAGGACTATTGGTAACAGGAGATAGAATTTTAAAGTGGAATCTTTTGAAGGTGGGATGTGTTTTCCTGAGAAATCTCAGCTGGAGGAGTGTTGGGATATACTCCTTGCAAACACTGATCCCAGCAATCACCACAAAAATCCTGACAGATTTCCAAGTCCACACAATCATTCAGGCTGTGTGTGTCATACCTCTTGCTGGAAGCACAGAAGTGCTCCCAGTCCTCTTGGGGCCCAGTCAGTTCCTTATCTACTGGAGGCCCTTGGATCTGCTCTGAAAGCTACTGGAGTCCAAACAATTACTGCAACCCTCCTAGAACCAAGCTTCTTGGCAATTCAGCTCAGCTTTCTCTTCCTAAGGAAGAAGCCTCTAAGGGCAGATTGTTTCTCTTCTCTTACCATTGCACCTCATCCCATGGCAATCACACTCCACACAGCAACTGGAGGGTGACCATGGCAGAATCCACTTACTATGTGTTCTATGGGGTGAGCATAAATGGAGACCACACCAATGGGGGCTGTCCACTCGTGGTGCTTCTTGTGAATGTGCTTGTACAGCACCGGGTGGTGAACAAGCCTAGGTAAACAGAGAGAGGCAGGCTTTGAGCTCTGCAAAAAAGGAGTAACAGAACACAGAATTTCTGCAGGGGGCTTGACTGTGTCTCCTCTAACATAAAGATTTCAGAGCAGCTGGTAGTAAGAGTGTAGGACTCCTTGCTTCCTTTTCTCTCTTTGTATTGAGCCCTTATTCAATTAATGTGTCCGCTGGCTGATGTTGAACTCAGTCCAGATAAATCCCATAAATCAAAGTCCCTGAATCACTTATTTACTCTGGTCTGGGAGTACTACTTAGGGGAAGACTCACTTTATGTTTTTACTGTTTTGACTTTTTCTACTGGCAACTGTCAAAGAATCAGAATTTTCAGTTCCGTGGGTCCTTTGTAAAAAATGCATTTGCATTTTTTTGGGTGCATTTGTCCTGAAGGGAAGCCTACAGATTTCTTAGTGCTTGCTTCTGCTTCTTTTGTCTTCCTTGCTTTACTTCTGTCCTCTGATGTTGGTGTCAGTGCTTGGAAATCCTGCAGTGTTGGGAGTCAGGCCCTGATTTGTAGGTGCTGTACAAGGGAACAGAGGTCAGTCACTGACCACTGAGATTTTTGTCTTTCAGGATTATTTATTTTTTCTTTCTTGAGAATAAGATAGTCAGTCTTATTCTTTTCAAAGAATGCTGGTTACAGCTTCTACGTAAAACTGTTTTGTTTCTTCATTAGCTTTTAAATTGTTCCACCTTTACAATTCTACCCATTTTTATTTACTACAGTTACTGGCAGCACCAATGCCTCATGTTGTGAGGGTGGATTTCAAGACCTGTAAGATTTCCCATATAAATACAAGATTGTTGGAACAGAGGGACAAAGATTATTGCTGGTTTAGGGTATAAGTTTAAAGGCATGGAAGAAAATCAAGAGTCCTGTTCCTGTGCTCAGCTCACCTGTGTGTATAATAGAAGAGAATTTCCTCTACTACAGTAAAAATGCTTAGCTCCACAAGAAACCACTGGAAGGTTGGTAATTCCTTGCTGAAGGTGTTGTCCCACCATTTCATGATGTAGAACATGGACACAAGCATGGGAAAGGAGACAAAGAACTGATTACCCAGCGCTGTGTAGATGGCTTTCCTGAGTTTCTCTCTGTCCACCTGCAAAAGAGAAGTCAGGACTTGAGGCTAAGAAAGAAGCAATGCAGTTTTAGTTGGAAGGATGAAAAGCTTTAAGATTTGTAGGCAGTTAGTTTGTCAATCAGCTCTTTAACAAGCAGTCAATGCAGATCTGATCAGCAGCCTCACAACAGGATCTGCCTTCCTCCCTACAGTGGGTGTACAAGACTTGGCATGATCCTCCTGGAATCCCACCTGGTTGCAAGGGAAAACCATAACAGGTTCTTCTCCCCATCCCTTGCCCAAGAGACTGCAGGAAGTGTTTAGCCAGCAGACAAGGCAGAGTGGGAAGTACTTACAGGATCATTCTTGCCCAGCTGAATGCGATAGCGAGTAATGAAAGTTGGCTTTCCTGTTATATCAGCCACCAGAAGGATTCCATTGAAGCCCCAGAAAGCAAGTGCAGGCACCAATGCAGCCCCTGTGGCATGAGGAAAGGGCAGAGATGTGTGAATGAACCTGGAACTATGGCTAAATCAGAAACAAAATACACTGGCACGGTACCCAGAGGACCTTGCTGGGACCCAGATGTGCCAAGTGTGTGTCCCCTGCCCCAAGATGCTTTAAAATGGAATATGGGTAACTTCTGACATCCAGGTAAGAGTAAAGAATGGGAAGAAGGTTAGAGCAGACAAATGTCTCAGAGGTTGAAACTTGACGTAACTGAAGCTAAGAAAAGACTTGTCCTGGGTGGCTGGGAGGTCTCTGCTTTTAAATCCAAGTAGGATAAGGTTGAGTTGATCTCTAGAACCCTGCAAGGTCCCTACCAGTTCTGTTCACCAGCTGTTAATCACAGAAAAGAGTTTTGTCAGTACTACAGCAAGAGTAGAATTCACTAAATTTACTTACATTTTTAGTAATTAGTTTTACTGAGTCATTCAGTTCTTACAGGAGCAAAGTGTCTTCACTTTGCTGAAGAAGCCACTTCAGTAGCAGCAAAAAGATCAGATTTTTAATCTGTACAGGGCTCTGATAGTGACCTCATGCAACAGCAGAATAACTGTACCACATCAGCTGTGGCAACCTTCCAAGCCAGTGCTTGTCAGTGGGAGGATTAGTGAGTTTGGGAAGCTTGTCCATTAATCCCTTGTACATACAATACATAGATGGTTTCTCCTGAGAAGCATTGTTAAAACTCACCAATGATGAAGATTGTCCACTCATCTCCCTCCATAAGGTCGTAGAACTCCAGCCATGCTGTTTGCCAGAAATTGCCTAAAGGTATATTCTGCATAAACCTGTGGGAATAACAGTGCTTGGTTGCCCATCTATTCATCCACTTTTCCCCCTTTCCACAGAGAAGTTTCTCCTCAAGCTGCTTTGTTTGGTCATTCTTACCAAGAAGCAGAGTTCACTAAGGCAGTGAACATGAGCAGGCCTGTACTGAAGACGTAGGCACTGATCCTCAAGGCATCTGAGAGCTTTTTTCCCTGTGAGAAGCAACAAGAGTAAGCACGTGCTGCTGTGTCCTGCCCTGGCATTTTTGGTATTTGAAATGATGAAGGCAGTCCTGTGATGGCCTGTTTTGCTTCACACACATTCTGAAGAACACAATAACAAAGCTGTTGTGGGATATTGTGTGTAATCATCCATCTGTCATGCTTATAGAGACCTGGTGCATGACTGATGTGGAATTCCTCTGGAATAACCAAAGGGAGAGAAAGGACCACTGATTTTTTTTTTCCCCTCTTTGTTTTTATTTGGCATGCTGCTCAGTACCTGGAGGGCTATAACTCCAGGGACTTCTGGATAACTCAGAGCAGTGGGAAAGGAACACTGGGAAATAAGGAATGCTGCCCCATCTCAGCATCTCCCTCCCTCAGTATTTTCTCCCTCCCAGGATGCTGTGTTTCCTCCCCGCAGCAGTCAAGAACTGCTGTGCTCAGATGACCTGGTTAACAGGAGTAAGTATATTCAAAAAGCAGTATTCAATATATTTGAATATTTAAATATTCAAAACAAAGTTGTTTAGCAAATATACAACAAATTTATAATTAACGGTCTGTCTTTTAGAGTAGTCCAAGAATTGGTTCTGGAGTGCAATTTATTTGGTTTTCGTGAGTGAATATGAATTATATCTATCTGCAATGTAAATGTTTTTTAAAAAAATCAATGCAATAGTATAATAACCAGCTATTGTCTTCTTCATTCCTCTGTCCTTCCTGTTTTTTAACTGTGGTGGTGTGCTGTGTGCTGTGGAGTGAAAACAGTGTGATTCATAGCTGCTGTCCTGCTCACCTCCTGTCAGAGATGACAAACAAGAGAGGCAGCTCTGAGAAATGCCAAATGCAGGTGGTTTACAGTAATGCAACATAAAGGAATCCTCTTTACATTGGCTTTAAGATTCTGTAAGAACTACAGAACATTAAATGTGGCCCAAGACTTATAAGCAATATTTATTTGTCCCAGGAGAGAACTTTGCTCATTAGCACTGAAACATTCACTATTAAAACGAACAAATAACCATTTCCTCCTATCACCTCCTTTCTTTTTTTTTTTTTCTTTTTTAATTGGCAAAGCATATAGGGAGGAAGAAACTGACAGGACTCTTGCCCTACAGTTTGGTATTTGTGAACCTTATGGGTTTATATGAGGGCAGTACAATCAGCTGCCACTGTTATCACTGGGGGTACTGAAGTGCAAATGCCAGGCTGGCAAAAGCCTCTCCTCCATCAGATAGTGCCTGCTGGATCCTGGAGCAGAGATCTGCTCTCTTAGCAGTTTCATACTTCCAGTTGCATCCATGTTGTGCCCCATATATGCTGATGTAAGACTTTCTTAACCTTTAAACCCTGGACCATCACTTACATATTCTTTAGAAAATAGAGGTTACAGAAGCTACAGAAAGTTTTGAGCTTTTTAACAGACTCGTATCCTACAAATCCTTTTTCTCCTGGGATGAAGAGCATACCAAACAAAAATTCTGTCTTACAGGTGTCAGAATCTCCAGTTAGCCCAAGTCAGGTTTCAGTTGCTTTAACATCCTCCAGCTCAAGAGTCTGAAGCCTTAGTAACTCCTAATACTCACAGACACTGGGCAAGTCCTGCACTGAGACAGGACAGAGAGAGCTCAAGTTCAGCACTTCAGTTATTTTAACAGCCCTTTGGCTAGAAGCTGTCTTGTTTTGAGGCTGTGTTTTTATTGCATGTGATGAAGTGATTACATGAATCCCACACACACTATAATTACATGAGATGTAGAAGTAGAGAAGTTTACATAGAAAAAAAATCTTGTTCATTAAGTCCAAGTGCTTAATACCCTGTTTCTCCTCATGCCAACAGCTGCAGCACAGTAGTTTCCAAACTAATTCATGGATTGCTTGAGTTCTTGCTTCTAAAGTGCTTGTAGAAGTTGGCAAATTCCTTAAGAGCAGAACAGGGTTGCTGCTGGCAAGATAAAGAGACTGGGGCACATGAGCTGGCAATAAGTTTAGCAGGAGCTCCCTGAGGACCAGGCCCAGTGGGGTGGCCTGGTTATGGGGCACTGTGGTGGGTTCTTGGCACACAAGCAAAGATAACAGCCCCTTCCCCACTTGCTGCTGTAGCTGCAGTCCACTGGAAGGGAAAAATGCTGGGGAAGTGCTGCTTTAGTGATAAGAGATGAGCTCCTAATTATGCAAAAATGTTCGGAATGAGGATGTGTCTGTCACTTCTCTTAGAAGGTGATTCAACACAGCCAGCCTTCCAAAGCACCTGCATGAGCTTCCTTTAAAGGATGAGCCTTTACCTGCTTCTGCAGCTCAGCGGTGGAGGAATATCCAGAGTCTGTTTCCATCTGGAATAAAAGGTGATCTAAGTAAGTGAACCTTGTCCAGCTGGAGAGTGGCAGAATATGATGCTGACAACAGCAAATCTCCTCCACTTGCAGTTCAGTGATAAAAGTGTAAAATATTTACTCTCTGTGCCATGTCCTGACCTGCTCCATCCTTGGTGTGTTGGCCTTCGAGCAAAGCTGAATTCTTGAGAAGAAAAATGCCTTTATTTCCTGAGGAGTTAGTAGTGTCCCAGAAGATTAACAGGGATGCAAGGATAACAAAAAAAAAAAAAAAAAAAAAAGGGATAAAGAGTANAAAAAAAAAAAAAGAGGGAGAACAGTCAAAGCCAAAGCTTTTGATTGTGTCCCTGTTGTGTTGTGGTAAGGCTTTCCCCCTTGATGTAGCCCAGGAATACACTGCAGCATCCAGTAGCTACTCCAGCCCTTCCCAGGCTGTAAGGAAATGATCATGTGAGACATATATTCTTCCATAATGACAACATGCAATTAAACAAACAGAGATGCAAACAAAGTGGCTTTGTGCCACAGAGAATTAACACAGTCAGCCTTTACTCAGACTCTGAGTTACAGCTTAAGAGCACAGCAAGTAAGAAAATCATCTTTGCTTCAAGTCCTGCTATGGTCATTAGAGGGTTAAAGACCTAAATGGGCACGTGGCCATCTCACAATGGATCTCCTTGCATTTGGCTCTGCCTTGACCATTAGTTGATGTTTTGTTAAAAGAAATTAAAAAAAAAAAATCAAACCCAAGGTTTGAGTAGCTGCTGGGGCTCCACTGCTGGCCATGGCCATGAAGGGTTCTGTATTTCAGGCCATGTTCTGGCTGTCTTAGAGATTATTGCATAGCTGTTTTTATATTTCTGCAGTCTTATGATCAAATATAATTAGCAAAAGTTAACAAAACATTCCTTAATGTTTTCTTGGTTTCACATGGTCTTTAAGAACAAACACATAACTTCTAATAATATGACAGCCAGATTACAGAGGATTCCAGAATTTAATCCATTTTGCTTTTCCTACTCAGCAGAATATTCAAGCACAGGTAAACTGTTACCTAAAGTACAAAGGCAAGCACAGAGAAGGTTCAAAGGTCCCTGTCTGGGGTGCAAACAGTTGGAAAATTACTCATTAGGAAGATGATATTCCATTACCTTGATGATGGAGGGAAGCCTCTTGGGAGTACTCTTCTTGCAGCGTTTCAGAAAGGAGAAATAAACTGTCAAAAAGAAATTCTGTATTAGTCAGGAGGTTTAGATTTGAAATTACAGCCTTCTGGGTGTGTTCTTACAAATACAACTCTGTTTATTTACAGGTGTTCCCAGCTCTGTTACATTACATATCAGTATGCAGGTGAAAGGGCACAAGACAGAAAAATCAGACACCTTCTTCCTGCTTACTCACAGACACAAAAGAGCAAGGCCAGCCCACCACCCTGTACACTTTAGTGGAAAAAACTGGTGTTAGACAGTTCTGAGAAGGAAAAAAAGAAAAATAAAGCAAAAAGGGATTTGAAACTTGAAACCCTGAGGCCAACTCCCAACCCTGTACTTCAACACTAGGGTTGGATGTACTCCTATGGGAAATGCTGAGTTTTGGTAGCAGTCTTAAAAAAGAAACCAAATCCAAGTTCACTTTGTCTCCCTTGGCCAAAAAAGGTAACATGAGAGGTGCCCTAAGGTGCCATTGCTTCAAATGAGAATGTGCTGAGGAACCTGCAGTGTCCCAGAGCTTCTTGTCCTTCCCCAGACACAGAGCTCCTCACTACTGCACTTTGTGAGCTACCACAGCCAGTCTCTTGGGTTTGCTTTTCCTCTCATATATTGTTTGCCAGTTACATCTTTACTGATAAAATACTGTGTAACTCTAATATATCTGATGAAGAATACCCATAAGAAACAACCAAAAATAACCTGCTAGCCTGAAAAGAACAGCATAAATAATATGCCACAGGCCAAATTTAAATTGATCTTATCTTGATTTTTTAAATACATTCTAATCTATGTTACATAACATCCACTACATGCCCATCTTGTCACACAGGTCCTCTCAGGGCAGGTGTGCCCACTGCCTCCAAGAAAACACTACTAAAGCTTGAAACATGTCAGGCTTGAATAATCCATTCCTTTGAGGCTTTGCTCCATTCCAGCTTTCTTAACAGGTTGTTCAGAGCCTTGACCAGTTGAGTGTCTGCACAGAGGGGGATTGCACAGATTCTCTGGGAAATCAGTTCCAGTATTTGACAACCTTCACTGTAATTTTTTTCCACTTGGAATTTTTTTGGTTATAACTCCTATTATTTGCTCTTAGGCTGTGCACATCCTTATCTTTACAACCACCCAGTAGGGAGCTGAAAAGAGCAATATCCAATTATTCTGCTGGGACAGTAAATAGTGCTGGCCATAGTTTTCTGTGGTTAAAAAGATTATTCTGCTCTGATGACCTTGTAGCAGACAACATCAGATTAGGAGAGGCAGATGTGAAAGGGGAACCTCACTGAGCTGGGAGGCTGATGCTCCAGAGGTTCCTCCATCCAGCAGTGCTGACTCAAACCTGCTGAACCTTTGCACGTGAAGAGCTCCAGCAGAGCACTGTAGAAAATGTCACTTTGAGTTTTTAGAAGGAGACTTGAATGAGTCACATATTCTGTGCATTTAGGAAAGAGTTCAAATTACAATCACACTTCTAGTACTCTTTTTAAAATAATCAGTTGATGACAGAAGGCTGGCTTGGGCAAAGATTTCCAGTTCAAAGCAGAGCTGCCACGTCTGCTTACCCTCTGTTTCAGAACACTGCCCTTATTAAGCCACTTTTCAGGATAAAATTTTATATTATTTGCATTAAACCCAGGAAAATTTGGATAGAGTAGGTTTTCCCCAACATCTCATTACCTACTCTTTTTTTATTGTGTAATGTCTCTCCTGATTCAGAATACACTGAATACATTAAAAAAGCATTCATGTATCCATGGCTGTTTCAGCAAACAAAAAAGCCATTCAAGCTGCTTGGCACTGTTCTCATGTTGGCATATTTTACCCAAATCAACCACTGAAGCTCTCAGCTGCCTGCAGCTATTTCCAAATATCAGTTAGAACTAGTACTGCTAAAAAAAAAAAAAGTTCCTTTCCAGTTATTTCAAATTAGTTAACACAAAATTTGATCCAAAGCAAATTCTCAACCCTAGAGTAAAAGTAATTGCTTTTCCAATCAGTCTCTTGACATTCAAGGGGAAACATACACTAGTCAAACACGAATTCTAACACATTTTTAATACTATTATTTCCATGTACAACTTCATTTGCCCAACAACTGTTCATGAGGTCACAGATCTTGTTTTCACTGAATTTTCCACTTCTGGTACCGCAAAAAGCTAGTTTGTCTAAATAATGTTTTAAAATGCTCTTGAGTATAATCTGAAAAAAACAACCCTGCTGTACTTTTCAACATTTTTTTGACATGTGAATTATTATTTATGCCCCATGCCTGCTGTTCTCTTGTGTTTCTGGTGCCCAGACAGCCCCCAGCTGAGGCAGCACAGGTGCCCTTTCCCTGCAGTGCACCACAGAAGGCAGAAGGATGCAGTGCAGCCACAGACCTGCATGGCAGGTGCAGCTCAGAAGGGCTCCATCTGCTCTGAGGGACTGGCTGCCACCCCAGCTCCTTGGGATTCCCCTGCCTGAAGCTTCTGGTGTAGATCTTCCTCCACTGAAACCAACCCTTACATGGCACAGACAGTGGAAAAGTGCTCCTGGGAGAACAAAGGCTGTGACTGGCCATGAAAGCGCAGAACATACAGAACAAAACCACAGGACCACTTACCTGGTCACCTCAACAGCTGCATTTCAGCCACTCTGTGAGCACAGGCACAGGAGCAGGTGCTGTTTGATGTCCCAGCAAGGGCTGCAGGGTTTTAAGGGAAATCCCCGTTCCTAGAAAAGCTGACAATGGACTTCACACAGACACAACACTGCCCTTTAATGACTTCCTCAAAGTCTCTATCATATCTTTTCAAGGTACTACACCCTTGAACTCTGGCTGCCTGTTCTTTGCTCACCTCCTGCTGATGGCAGCCTAGGAGAGGTCCTTTGTGTCTGAATTCAGAGCCCAGGGTTCAACTCCTCACTTTGCACTACTGCTGTTGAAACTTTATGAGGGTTTAGGCAAGGGCAACGGGGGTGTGTTTCCAAGCAGGAGCTGCCTGTCCCCTCCCAGACAAGTCATGTGAAGCCAGTGCCATGTCACTGTGAGTGCTGGCAGTGCTCCCCGTGTGCATGTGCACGCTGTTACTCAGCTGAGCACGTGGAATACATCTCTGCAGGTAACATTTTCATCGTTGTACCTGAGAATAAAAAAGCCACCAACACCCTGAAGATAAGTAGTTTTTTATATTTCACTAACTCACGGCTGGAGCACAAAGTAGCTACTGCCAGTGCAACAGAGTGGGTCAAAGGTGCATTTGTTAAAAGCAATAAGGGTTACTGTGGAATCTGGCAAAAAACCAGCAGTCCAGTTTTCATGCCATTGTACTAAGTCCAAAAATGACTCCAACTCTGTTACTACACAGTGCCCTCAACCAGTTCCAGGCTTTGCTTGCACGGGTAAGGTGAAGATACACACAGGTTAGCGCGTGCTTGGGTTCAGCTGTCTTTAAACATGATGTTTACAGACCATAAAGTGTGTAATTATGGTATTGCAGAGAGCAAGATGTACTTTACAGCAGCATTGATCTTCCCTATGCAAATGTGGCCCCAATCTGTTACTTAGCCCATAAACAGTGCCCTATTATGAACTAAGCTCTGAGAACTGAGGGTGTTACTATCACAATTTTCCAGACCTATTTTTCCACAGGAGGAAGAACAGGGAATATCACCTCTGCCTCACAGGTGAAGCAACACAGGCTCTTCCTCAGGAACCCCTCATGCCAGCAGAGCTGGGGCTGCAGAGAGCTCTGCAGGAGTGACCAGCATTGAACGCTGTTACTGCCTCCATCCTCACTTTCTCTTGCCTAATTCCAACTATTCCCTGCTAGGGACAGAAGTTGTAATTCTTAGCTGTTGCTACTAATTGGTATTTTTCAGATTGGTATTTATCACCGAGCAGGCTCAACAGAGAGGAATGTGATTCCTTCCAACTATTTGCTCACGTGCAGAGGAAGTGGAAATGAGCATCTCAAGAGAGGGGTGCCGTGAGGACAACGTCCTCAGCTGGTCTCTGGATTTGAGCTTGCAGGGGGAGGGCTGTTCATCCAACAGCCAAGAGCAGGTGATGAGTGAATTTCGGACCTCAGTGCTCCTTTTCATTCAATTCCAACACGGGTGATCTCTGAAATATTCATACCCATAGGGACAGCTCAGCACATTAGTCATAGGGGTGTAAATGCCATTTATCTCCTGCTGCAACGCTGTCTCCAGCTCAGGCTGTCACCAGCCAAGCAGCTGCTCCTGCCTGCTGGCTGCCCTGTGCTGATGTCTCCACCACAGACACTCCAGTGCTGCTGCAATCTTTGCTGAGCCATGCAACAAGTCTGATTTCTTCTCAGCCAAAAAGCTTTTGATCAGACACTTCATGACACAACTCCGCTCACTCCCCGCAGTTTTTCTAACAGTCGCTGGTTGTTTCCCTGTTTGAGAGGAACATCAGGGGGAAATCTGTGAGCAATCTGTCAGGAGAGTGTACAAGCCCGTTCTGACAGCTCCTCTAAGGCTGAAGAGGAATCTGGACTTGGCTCACATCACCCACTGCCTAATTCCCTGCATTCTGAGCCAGATCTCTCACCCTCAGCCAGGGCAGCGTGCCACCACCCAGCACTGCAGGGGCGGCTTTGGGAGCACCTGTGCAACAACAAGAGGGTGAGGAAAACGTAAATCCACCTTCCAGGATTTCCACAAGTGAGTCTTCTTGTGCTGCTGTGACAGAGCTCTAAAGAAAAGGCACAGCAGGACACGCAGCTCAGGCTGCCCAGAGTGAAAATGCTGAGCTAAATACCTTTATTCCACCTTATCATGCAGCTCTACATTCACGTGTAGATGTGAGGACTCTTCTTCAAGATCTGCTCTGGAGTGCTGGAGCTGGAGGCAACCTTGGTAACCTCCAAATACAGAAATGCTGGGATTTTTTAAAAAGCAGGCTGCCTTTTCCAGCTATTCTGAATCTTTATTAGCCACGTCACGTTTGAAAAAATTCTCATCTCATCAAGCAAAACGTGTCTCCAGCTCTTCCCACCAGTGCTTGCAAACATCCTTGAACAGCCTTTTTTTTACACAGATTTTTACACACTACAAATGTAATTTATCACAGGTGATTATTGCCTGCAACACATTTTTATTACAGCACCAAGGCACAGATATTTACAGTGGCCTGAGGAGATGCATCCTCCCTTCTTCCCTGGATTCAACATCCCTTCAAGTGCTGCGTTTCCAAGCAAGAAAAATTACTCTGAACTCTTTTGGGAAATGAAAATTTAACCTTATATTTACAGGGTGCTGCAATCCAGCCTGCTGAATTTAGCTGCTAACAGCACAGATGTCCTTCTACAAAACCCCAGACTCGAGCGGCCACGGGAAGAAAGGTGATTACTGTCTGGCAGTGTGGCACATTGCAAAAATTACACAATGCCAGAGACTGCAGAGCGAAGGCAAACCAGTAACTCTCCATCAGCCCTGAAGATAAATAATAAATAATCAGAATAACCCAATAAAGGGAGTGGAATAAGATGCTGACAGCAGCAAGGTCCCTTGACGCAGCAGCACTTGAAAAACCCTCTTCTTTTGTAAAGGTAACATTTCTGCTGAGGCATGAGCATTAAACCTGGGGCGCTGAACGCTGCCTGACACGTGAGAGATTCCAATATCTGCGTTTCCAGATACTCGGGTCAAAATGCTGGGCAAGCAGCCGAGATTCAGGGCAAGTCTCCCATATGCTGGGCAGATAATCCATACCAGTACATATATAGATATATAAGCACATACATATTTTACAACAGATGCAACCCTGTCCAGAAGGAAGGCAGTCTAAAAGAAAGGAAATACTATCTAAGCTTAATTAGTAGTCAAGCTTCCAAATGAACTGCCTATCTGCCATCAGCATTAGCCAGCAAAGTGTTGGCAGCCGTGTTACACAAGCAGTAGCTGCTTTACTAGCTACAACCTTCTGTTGCTAACGTAATTTAAATTCCATTCCTGGAACAGCAGAAGCCAGACTAAAAGTCTGCAGGTGCAGTAAGAACATAAATGACTTCTAAGCCCCTGCAGGAAGAAGCAGAACTCGCTCAATTGATGAGCTTGATACGCACTACACCGCAGGAGCAACGCGTGCCAGGACAGCAGCGGTTTGCTCTCCGGGCCTTAGGAAATCCCCCTTGGAAAAGAAACCCTCGGCCCGCTCCCACCCTGCGCGCCCGCGGCCTGGGAGCCCGGGGGGGCTCGGGCCCAACCCCGACCCGGGGACCCCCTCCCCTCCCCTGGGTGAGGGAGGGGCGGCCGCTGCTTCTCTCGGGGAGCTCAGCCGGGGCCCGGCGCAGCCCGCGTCCCAGGGGATCGGGGTGCTGGCGGCTCCCCATGCTGGGGGCGCACCCCAGCCCCGGTGGGCGTTATGGCGCCTCTTCCCTCAGGGAGCGGAGGCACCCAGCTCCCTCACGTCTCCC
>VXBQ01004622.1:1554064-1615206 GCA_013400175.1 Phainopepla nitens | reverse complement strand
TCCCTGGAGGACGGGGTCCCTCAGGCGTGGGATCAGTCCGTCAAGCATCCTGCCCTGGGAAATAACATAAAAACGCAAATACAAATAACAGCCCCCCACGAGGCAACCCAGGCTAAGGGTTTCTTTCACCCAGCAGGTTAAGGATGACAGAGTCTGTGGTTGGAAAGGACCTCTGGAGATCATCCAGTCCAACCCCCCTGCCGAGGGAGGGTCATCTGGAGCAAGTTAGGCAGGAAAGTGTCCAGGTGGGTTTGGAATGTCTCCAGAAAGAGAAACTGTATAATCTTCCTGGGCAGCCTGTTCCAGTGCTCTGCCACCCTCCACTTAAAGCAGTTCTTCCTCAAGTTGGGGTGGAACTTCTTATGTTTTAGTTTATGGTCATTGCTCCATGTCCTGTCACTAGGTGCCACTGAAAAGAGTTTTACACCATCCTCTTGGTACCTGCTTTTGAGATATTTGTATCTATTGGTGAGATCCCTTCTGAGTCTTCTCTTGTCCAGACTAAACATCCCCAACTCCCACAGTCTCACCTTGTTAGAGGGATGCTCCAGACCCCAAATCATCTTTGTGTCTTCCACTGGACCGGCACCAGCTCCTCATCTTCCTTGTGCTGGGAGCCCAGAACTGGACACAGCACTCCAGACGTGGCCTCACCAGGGCCCAGTAGAGGGGCAGGATCACCTCCCTTAACCTGCTGGCAATGCTCTTCCCAATGCACCCCAGGATGCCATTGATGCTCTGGTGCCAGCTTATGGTCCACCTGTCACCCACCAAGACCCCCAGGTCCTTCCCAGCAGAGCTGTTCTCCAGTGCTGATATTTGGGATTATTCCTTCCCAGGCACTTACTGTGGCACTGGGTGCATGGTATTTCATATTTGCAGGTAGGCACATACTCCACAAAAGTGTCTGGCCTCATTTCTAAAAGCATTTTTGATTTCTGGCATTAACAATATCATGAGACAGAAGTCCACAGTTCACTGACCAGATTATGTGTGAAAATACTTCCTCTGTTTTTTGAAACATGTTCCCTTAAAGCTTTATTGCATTTTTGCTACTTCTGCTAATTTGGAAATAGTGAATAAAAATTATTGTCTGCTCGCCTCTATATTCTTTCCTAGATTTTCTCTTGTATCATCTTCAGTCATTTTTCAAGGATTCTCCAAAGAGGGAAGGTACTCTGTGCTAGTTAACTTAAGTAGCATTCCTAATCTTGATGTGAGCATTTCTAGCCTTCCCTACTGTCCTTCTGAAAAAAACTTGATTGACATCATTTCTTTAAACATTACCAACTGGCTGTCAATTTCAGAGAGCTATCCGCCTTAACTCCCACAGGTCTATCCTGGATTCTATTTTTGTAGCTCATAATTATGACTGCAGTTGTCAGTATTTTTAATTTTCTATAAAATCATTAGAAATTTTGTAGTGTATTAGTTATTAATTCTAATAATTAATTATTAATTTTTAGACATTATTTTAATGTGTATTCATTAGAAAAATATGCATATACCTTACTCTTAGGACATCCTGACAATGGCTGACTATCCATCCTTAAAATGGAGCATTCCTATAACCTTTTACACACCCAGTTTGTCCTCATCAAAGAGCAGAGTGCTAATTATGAACAAAAATATCTGTTGACTATTTTAAAGAATCACAGAATGGGTCAGGCTGAAGGGGCCGCAGTGGGTCGTCTGGTCTGACCTCCCTGCTCAAGCAGGGTCATCCCAAGGATTGTGTCCAGACACTTCTTGAGTACCTCTGGTGAGGGAGACCTCACACCCTCTCTGGGCAGCCTGTTCCAGTGCTCGGTCACCTGCACAGTAAAGAAAGTTCTTCCTCATATCCAGGTGGAAATTCTACCTCTTGTCCTATTCCTAAGCACCACTGAGCAGGGCCTGGATCCATCTTCTTGGCACCCTCCCTTCAGATACTGACAGACATTCATGAGGTCCCCTCTCTGTTGTCTCTTCTTGAGGCTGAACAGGCCAAGTTCCCTCAGCCTTTCCTCATAAGAGAGATGTTCCAGTCCCTCAAGCACCTTTGGTGCCCTCCAGGACAGCAAAGGTGCTTAAGACACAGGAACTCTGTGTTTCTCTTGTGCTGAGGAGCCCAGAACTGGACACAGCACTCCAGATGTGGCCTCACTGGGGCTGAGCAGAGGGGCTGGATCACCTCCCTCAACCCAAAGGCAATGCTATTCCTAATGCACCCCAGGACACCATTGGCCTCTTGGCTGCAGGACCACTGCTGGCTCGTGCTGGCTTGTTGTCCACCAGGACCCCCAGGTCCTTCTCCACAGAGCTGTTTTCCAGCAGCTCAGCCCCCAGCCTGTACTGGAGCCTGGGATCATTCCTCCCCAGGTGCAGGGCTCTGCATTTGCCTTTGTTGAATTTCAGACAGTTCCTCTCTGCTCATCTCTCCACCCTGTCAAGGTCCCTCTGAAGGGCTGCACAGTGCTCTGGGGTATTGGCCACTCCTCACAGCTTTTATTTTTTAAAACTTCATAAAGGTTGATCCCTATTTCATATCTGACATTTAGAGAAGGTGTCCCAATGGATTGTTTTGGGGAGATTTTCCTAATATTTGTTCTCAGTGAAATCTTCCCTTTAAACATAAAACTTTGGTGAGGATGACATGGTAGTGTTAGGAGATTTCAATGTGAATTCTATTGACAAAATCATCCATAGCATGAGTGATTTGGGGGGCACTAGAAAAGATTTTGCAAAAATGCTTTTGACAGAGAAGTTTAAATAAGTTGCACAGATCCCTACAGATTTTCTTATTCACTGCCTTTTAATCACCATGAATGAAAGAATCTGTAACATACTGCTGTTTTTGCTATGTACAGCAGAGGACACTCTGGCATTAAATAGAATTGACCAGTGAAGTAAAATTAAGACAGAGCTAGCAAACATGGATGCACCCATTAGAAAAATGAAATAGGAATGGTAATCTAGTAACTAATACCCAGACAGCATTTCTTGGAGTCATATATATTCTGATGTTAGCCGGAGAAACTTTTGAGCAACTATGGAAAAAGAACTATTTCTCTCACCCAAGACAAGAAAGTATGCAACAACAATCAGTAAAATCTACATGGTAAATCCAATAAAAAAAAGAAAGAAAAGAAAGAAATTGGCAGAGAATTTTAGTAATATTTGTAAAAATGTTTATTACTCCTTCCTCTGCACCTTCCATCGCAGATTATCAGAACATTTTACAAAAAAAAAAAAGAATAAATCCTCTGAGACTGGTATTTTTTTTTCGTAAATAAATATATTTGAATACCAAGAGATTTGTCTTCTGTTTTATGTATTTTATAATAACCTACACCGCAAAATAGAGATTTCACTTTCCCCATACATTTTTATAACACATTTCAAATATGAAATAATATGTGTTTACGTCAGTAATCTAATTTAAAATCTATGCTTTATCCAGTCAGTGAATAGAAATTTGCCATGAGACTTCCTCAAAGCAAAGTGACTCTCAGACAGGAAGCAGGCACAATGGAGGGTTCATTTGTTGCAGAGCTTGGAAAACCTCAGCTTTCATTCAGAAACAAGTCATACATTATTCACCTGCCTTGAAAATTTCACCCACACCCACAGGGGCGGAGCTGTCAAGAGGTGGTGAGTTTTCTTCCGCCCATTCCTGTGTTCGGAATATAATAGCATCTTCCCCCTGAATTCCTAAGAACAAAGTTCTGTACTGCTTCCCTTCCATCTGGGTGTGGAAGAGTCCACTGTGTTCTCCTGCTCTGGGAGAAGGGAGCCACATGCAAGTGTAAGACAATAACTGTGAATAAATTACTTATTTGATGTTTTTGTGGAGCATGGTACTGGGATGCTCTAGGTAGTTCAAAGATGTAATTAAAGTCACCAAACAGCTATACTGCACTCTTACTTTATGTACAGGTTGATATTTTTTTGTTTCTTATCCTCAGTAATATTCTATGCTTCCCTGGAGTTTTCTAGGAACCCTTATTTTACACTACTACATAGAGCAGTAAAACAATCTGTGTATATACTGGTTTCCTAAACATTGCTCATCAGCTCTGTGGGACTTGAGTTAAAACCAGCTCTTGCACCAGAACAGATCAGATTTTCTCTGTATGAGTCTGGCCTTTTCTCGTTTTAAACTTTGTTTTGTACCTCTTTCTGAAATAGTCTCACCCAGGAGATGCAATAATATTAAAGGAAAAATGACATTTCTCTAGTCGTGTTTCCTGTCTGACAATTTGTATTAATCAGCACACCAATCACTACCTGGATCTCAAAAATACAGCACTGGCAGAGCAGTTCTTTTTTAATCTTCCAAGGGTCTGGTCTATCAAATGTAACCATTTCTGAAGTTTCATACCTAAAAATATTTTCCCATCTTTCACGATATGTTTGTGCATCTCACAGCTCAATTCTGTGTAAAGGATCCTATTTCCTTACCCCAATTAGAACATGAAAAATGGAGATACACAGAAAAAAGACCCTGAAGAGTAGCTGTAAAGTGATTCTTGACTGAGTGATAATAATTCATCTGGGTAATTTATTCTGAAACATTAAGCTCCATTTTTTTATCTGAATAACAAGAGGACATATCCCTGAAAGAAATTTTAAATAAATACACCCGTTTATTAAAAAAAACAAACAAAAAAAAACCCCACAACAAAACAAAAACAAAAACCAGAACTGCCCAAAAACAAACATTGAGAAGTCCTGCAGGAGGAGAACAAAAGAAAGCTTAAATGGAAGGAAGAAGCCCTCTGAAGTAACTTAAAGGAGCTGCCTACTGGAGCCAAAAACCTCAGGGTGATTAATCGTGCTTTTACATGAGTTCCTGCCACTAAGCACTTCACCTTTTAATGCAATTCATTAAAGACAGAAATTATTTGCTACTTAGGAGATTAACAAAAACCACTCTCTGAGATATGTATATATGATCCAGCAAAGCATTCCCATGTATTGTGGGGAAAGATAGATTGAACAATCTACAAAAATATGTCCGGCATTTCTGTGATTTCTTTGGCCCTCTGTGGAAATGTAAAAATGTTTGTGGAAAGCCTTCCTTTTTCCCCAAGTCAGGCATTCAGCCAGACAGTTATGTACATCCGGCTTCTTCATCATTACGCTATTAAGTGAAGTCATACTATGTAAACATCCACTGTGATTAATATATGGATGCAATCAAGTCCCAGTTTTTTGTAGTAGAGAGTGCTGTAACCAAGCAGGAAAGCACTCCAGGGTATATATTAACTCAGGTGTGCAGAAAGGCACAAAACATTAGACTGAGTAATTTTTAACATCTGAACAATATATTAATGGCTCATTAATATGAGCCCTAGAATGCATGTAGCTCTTAGTCGCAGCACAAAAGTAAAAAAAAAACCACATTCTTGACAATAAATAATATCTTTCAATGAAAAGGGAAACACTTCAATATATTGACATACTGTGTGAAGAACCAGCTTGAAATTACAAAAAATGCAAATTTAAATTTGACTTTAAATCACAGAAGGTGGGCTGATTAACCTTTGTGATCCAATAGAGGACCCAGTGTTCCAGAAGCCATTTAACTGTAGGAAGCAGACACTGTTCTTGTTACTGTGTACTCAGCTCGTGGTAGGGGAGGTGGTTGCTACCAGCATACTGAGCTGTACTACCACAAACACAGCCAGAGGGCTGAGGAAAGCACTTATTCACCTTTGCTCCACAATCATTCAACCACATCTGGAATAGTGCATTCAGTTTTGGCCTCCCCTAGTATTGGAAAAATATTTATAAGCTTGAGTAAGTTCAGCCGAAGGCCAGCAAGATGGTCAGATGGTTGGAACACAGAAACCAGATGGGGAGACAGTGGAAATTTGGCTTATTTTGACCTGGAGAAGTAAAGGCTTTGGTGCAGTGCTGATGGCAGTTTTCCAGTACCTACAAGGAGGTAAACTGAGAAAATAGAGTGATTCATGGACATGTATGATGAGAGGATGACAAACCATGGTGAGAATCTGAAATGGAAGTTCCAGCTAGATAAAAAGAAAAAGTTCTTTCACCACAGGGACAGTCACACAATGGAACAGATTGCCTAGAAAAGTTTTGCATCCTTGAGTATTTTCAAGACTAGACTGGATAAAATTCTTAATACTGTGGTCTGATCACATGGTGATACCTGCTTTGAGCAGGAGAACGGTGAAATAATGCTCCAGATTATGTCTGTATACTACACTATTCACATTTGTGACATACTTATACAGCTTGGTTTGTACTTGCACAAGTTCAAGCTTGATGGGCTTCCATCAGTCAGATCCACACAGTGCAATAGGCTGTGCAGCTGCACAATGTTATTGTCCTATCATGCAGAGCTCACCACAGGTTAACTCGAATGTCAGTGTGACCCTTCAGTACAGAGGGTGCTTGTTGTCTTCTGGAATGTGCTTACCCTCAAACTCCTACTGCTCAGTGAGCAGGCAGAGTAGGATGGAAACTGTCACTACACAGGCGTCAGCCATATCTTCTACATGCTAGCCATCAGTTATATTGTCAAAAACATCAATTGGTTAAGTAGACATAGTTTTCTCAAATGCTCAGGGATCCATATATAAAAACCAAACATTTTTTCATGCATACTTTCTCTTCTGTCTTCCTTAAACTGAAAAGACACCTGAGCATTGACAGAGTGCTAGTGGCGGTTCCCAAAGAAGGTTCATTTGTTCACCCTAAAACTGTATTTTGAGCCCAGTGATTGAGGAAAGAACAATAAATGAAGGGAGTTTTTGAAGAAAGAAAGCTTGTGTAGGCAGTAGGAGCTCTTAGTTTGCTCTTGCAACACCTTCAGGAACATGACTCAAGCACAGTAATTTTTCCAGTCATTGTTATTGACATGGTACTTGGTCTCTGTGCCATTGTCTTGCCATATCTGACTCAAAACCAAGTCAGAGCTGGTGACAGATAAGCAGATGTGTGCAGGAGTCAGCTGTAAGTGCAATGGAAAGTCCATGTTTCTTCAGACATCTGTGGTTTATAAAGTGGTGATCAGACACGCTGTCATTGTCTGGTAGTGATCCAAGGCCACCATATGCTTTTGTGCTAGGTGACTTTCCTAACCTGTCACATCTGGCACTGCTGCCTAATTAGAGTAAAAGCCCCTTATTTCTATGGAAGTGGGATTCTTATTTCCATTGGCAAATGGGGAGCAGGGGACAGGAAAGTTTGGAGGGTGGATAAGGATGCTGTATCTGAGAGTACTGTAGCAGTGCTGGGAAAATGTGGCTGCCCACAGTCATTGTCTGATATTTCCTCTCTTCCAGCTGTCACATACCTACACCTGTGAACTGTGTCACATATCTACAACTTTATGTACCCAAAAAGCATAATTTTCAAATGAACATATTTGTGAGATGTTTGCTGTTGTCCCAGAAAGGAGAACCTGGTCTTTTCCTGTGCAGTCCTCCAGCACTCAGAGTGTCCATTTGCTTTGCTTTCGTTTTAGCTTGAACTGGGCACAGTGTGAGGAAAAACAGCCTCATGGTCTTCCCAATGCTCTGGTGTCCTCAGAGTACTGTAAGCAGGGCAGATCTCACCAGACCTGACTCAACTGCATCTCTACTGCCTAGGACTGAGCATAGGACTTACATGTGAGTGAGCTGCTTCTACAAGTTCAGGGTTCTCACCCGAGGAACCAGATGGTATCATCCCAGAGCTTTTTCTGAGTGCACATCAATATTTACAGTGTGTGGACAATCAGGGAATCAGTCCTCCATGAAAAGCCAATGATGTAGCCAGACAGCACAGACGCAGATATGGCAAAATGTCTGATATGTTATAACATCACTGCCTTTCACTGAGAGGCTACACCTGCGAGCTCTGTGTCCCTTATTGAAGCACAAATTTAATACACATATTTTTATTGTTCTCTTTATTTGGGGTTATGCTATGCCGAGCTTTGGAATTACCAAGCCCCATAGTGTTGCAAGTGCACTCATTTTTCCAAGTTGCAATGTTAACGTAGCTACTGGTATTTTTCTTGGAAACTAGGTGTCACTAGTGGTTTAGAAATAGCAGATACAGTTTCATTCCTATGTGCTTATTTTTCCTGCAACTCGTTTATAACCTCTCAGCTTCTCCCCGTGCACCTCCATAAGAGCATGAAGCTGCTTTCTCTGTAACTGAAGACTGAAATTAGATCTTTAGATCTGTAGCCTTCTTCTCATCAAGCCAAAGAAAGACAGGTCCCTTGTCTCTGTATCACTGCTTAATCATCCTGGTGTACCTTTGTGAAACTCACACATTTTTTTCTTTTTCTCTTGTTACTGTAGGACCCAGAGACAGATAGTTCTCCAGGCATGATCTCACAAGTGCCAAGCAGAGGGCCCTTCCCTTGGCCTGGCCATGGTTTATTAATACTGCCAAGTATGGGGTGCTCTTCCATCCTCACTGTTCATGTCTGTTCCACTGTCTGCCTCTAGGACTCAAAAAGTCCTGTCCCATAGAGCTTCTCCTCAGCCAGTGCTCCACAGCCTCAGCAGTCCTCAGCACCTGCAATGCAGAGTCCCAGGACTCTGTGCTTTTCTCTTCAGAAATTCTTGATATTTCTGGCATCCAAATGGCTGCCCTTCCCACCAGTGCCCTTCCCACCAGTGCACCTTGCCATCCAGCCACTTGTGTGCTGTTAACTGCAAACTTGCTCAGGGTATGTGCTGTCTCCTTGCCCAGGACATTCACCGGCATTAACCATATTGATCCTGGTATTGACCTCAGGTGCCTCCAGTGGGGCAGAGCCAGTGACTGAACATCAGCTGAATTTTGTACCATTAATCACAAAATTCCAATTTTTTAACCACCCAGTAGCCAGCTTCGTATATCTCACTGACTCCATTAAAGGATACTGTGGGATACTGTGTGATACTGTGTGCTAGGTCTTCATGTTCCTGGATGCATTTTCCAGGAATATTTGCTCCCTAAACTTCCTGGAGACTGAGGTTAGGGTGACTAGCAGGTAGCTCATGGTTTACCCATTCTTACCCATCTTGAAGGGATACTAATCCCTATCCTCTCTTGGTAATCACAGCCAAGATTGTCATCAAATATCACATGTTAAACCACTACTATCTGTGAATAAGGAATCCAGCAGAGGCACCTCCGGTGCTTGATACATCCAGAAGCTGTATTAAAGAATTGCATCTAAATTCCATAAATTTCCTGAATTCTTGCACCCTACTGTGTTGACCTTACGGTGGATACCCAAAATAACAGTCCTCTACAGTGTTGAAAATAAAAAGCGTGATATAATACATTCTTATTTTCAAGATGGGTTATCAAAGATTGCTTGAAAACCAGAGAGGAAGAAATCCAAGACCTGCATAGTTCTTTTAAATAAGAAACTTGTTATGTAACCACTATGGTCTGGATGCTATGGTCTGGAGAATTCTTCTGTATGATCACAGGATGGGTGCACATGCCTGATTCACACTGTAAAGATACATACAAGCTGTTTTTCTTTGAAGAAAGGAACTCCACTGCTATGAAATGCCTGAAGTAAACTTCTGTACCTCACAACAACTTCTGCTATCATCTGGCCATAGTAATCACTATCACACTGTGGCTCAGGCAGAGAATGGCAGAAGGATGTCCCCCAAGGGAAGCTTTATATCAGTGACATAAATTTAGCAATTTAGCAGTTCCTGACATTTTCAGCTTGCATACAATGATGGTACTAATCATCAACATTCAGAACTAATCCTCCTGAGTCTATTCAGGGCTGAGATTTAAAAAAAAAAAAACCACAAAAAAACCCCATATATAAATGATGTAGAAGCAATTCCTCATTGTATAGTTCTTGGATACTGCCTGGTATGTTCCATCAGACCTATTTAGTTGTGATCAAAGTCATTGTTGTTTCATGCATAAATGAATGAAATAACTCAACTGTGACCTAGGAATCACTCAAAGCATTTAAAGAAAGAAGGATGATCAGTTGTATGTTTGAATACAGTCCTTATGGCACAGGTAGATGGGATTTCCTGCAAATAAATACATACCCTAATAACATGAAACAATACTTTAAAGTGATGTTGTTTTCAAAACACAAAAATTAATGACATAAACCAAATCATTTCTTCAGGTTGATATAGATATTGTTTTGCTTGTACTCAACAGGCTGTCTTTTCAGCCTCTCTTCCCACCCTGTATATTCCAAAAAGCTCAAGAAAGTCATCTGATCATCATGAATATGCAAAAGAGTCAGAAGAACTTGGCAGGACAGGGAGGTATTGGTTGCCAGGACTGCCTTTAGTGGTGCTTTTATAAGGAAGGAGCTGGAGTTCTGTCAGTTCCATTGGTCTCGTAAGGCACCAGGACTATGCCAGCAGACTTCCTATGATATCATCAAGAAATTTTGCTCACCCCCAGCAGTCAATGATTGCTTCCAATTAGCATATGATTTGTACTGAAAATTGCCCGAAATTCCACCCTCCCAATGACTGCAAACTTATGTTTTGTTTGTTTTTAATCTGAAGTTTGTTGTGTGCACAGCTAACCACACACCACAGACAGCTGTCCTGGGTGAACATCTGCTACACCTGTATGGCAAGAGCCTCATCTCACCGCAGGCATTCCTCCCAGGATTCAGTGCATGGCTGCTGAATTGCCAGTGCTTATTTTGGTGTGTCTGTCTTTGCTTCAGCCAGCAGGGCATTTACTCCTTGCCATTCTCCACCTGTCTTTAAGTCTCAAGACTTCAAAGGGGCAGCTAAAAATTCCTAGGGGTCATTTCCCATTCAGCATGAAAAATAGCAGAAAATCAATCCTGCCCTCTCTATCCTCAAACTTTGACCTTATAGAGCAGAAAGTTTACTACCCAAAGACCAATTTGCTGCTTGGACTGGGAATCACTCAAGTACTGAAACCTGTCTTGAAGGTCTGTTTCACCCTAACACACACAAATTAGATAACAGTTGAAAAAGGCTGGAAATTTTACAAATCTGTGTGATGTTCGGATGCACAGCCAAATTATTTCACTCTTAGTATTCTTTGATGGTTGGTAAAAAAAAGAAAAGGGTATATTGCCACAATCAGCTTGTGTCAGAATGTGGAACACTCACATTGTAAGTGAAATTTTAGTCCATGCCCAGCATGGCAAGGCCAGACTACGGTCTCTGGTCCTTTTTCCTCCCTTCTTTTAACTTAAACTGATGATCTGAGTTTCTTGCCTAAAGCAAAGGTGATTGTCATCTTTCTTACGCTGGTGCCAATACACCATCAGTGACCTCAGAAGCATGCTATCGGTGTGAAGCAGTCCTGCAGCCGTGTTTGGAGTTCACCTCCAGTTTGCATGGCCCAGGCCTCTCTCACTGATATCAGTGTGCAGCTTAAATGCACATCCTTGCCCACTGGATTTAAGGTAAAACGGAATTCAACCAATGTTGCTGGAGCTTTTCCTACTCTCAAGGTTGTTGTTCTGATCTAGATGTGGGTAGACACGTGGTGCTGTGAACACTACAGCACGATGAACTGCACATTCAGGTACTCTGGGTCTTACTTTGGCTTTTGCTGATGGCAGTACTTGGCACAGGAGTAGGACCAATCTTTTCAAATAGGCCCTTATTGATTTGAGTGGCTGTATTTTCTATTTTGCTACTGCATTGTGCATAATCTAAGACTTTCCAGAGGTTCAAATTACATACAACTAGCATCCACTGTTTTTTTACATTTACCTTTGATCTTGATGGTAAACAAATATCACACTTAATATTACAGTATATATATAGTCACAGTAAAATTGCTAGCAATGTATTTCTTCCAGTCTGTTCTACAAAGGTCCACATAGTTTCATATTTTCTGTTTGGATTGCAAAATTTATCCAATAGAGCACAAGAAACCAGAAGAAACAACAGTCAACATGCTGCAAAATGGATCAGTGCTACAGAACAGATTTTAAATGTCAACTTTGATATCAAAAGTTACATAAAGGTAGCTGCCAGTGAAAGAATTTCTGAGGAAAAAGTAGAGTGTGAAACAAATTTTAAAAGTTGCACAGGACTGGTATCATCTTAAAAATGAAAAGAAAGAGAGCAAAATGCAAGCCAGACAAAACAAGATTATTGTTTTGCAATTCTTTTCCCAGCTGATAAGATTAAAATCTGCTTTCCTGTTAGGCTTTCAACAGTCTCCAGAATATATCTTCCTATTTCTACTCTTATTTTTTAACAAATGTTTTTTACTCTGTGTGTGTGTGTGTGTGTGTGTGTGTGTGTGTGTGTGTGGTAAATGAGATGTTCTGAGGATACATTTCAGCTAAATGCTTTGTGTGCCACCAAGTGTTACCCAGATAGAACATCTGACTGCAGCTCCCATATGTCATTTGATAAGTTAGATGTAGCCACTGGATTTTATTTTCATTAAGGAGTGCTGGATGAAAAGTTGATGGCTATAGCAGGACTGGTTGGTATTTAACTTTGTTCTGCAAATACTGATTTGTAGGTTGTAATTTTTGCTTACAATTAGCCTCCAAGAGCTAGGCTAGTGAGAGGTAAAAGTTTGGTTTGAAAACTCAGGTAAAAGCCTAATTTGAGGGCTGCATGATAAAGCTATCAGTTTATTCTTCTAAAAGGAACCACCCAGATACCATAAAACTGCAGTGAGATAGCCATGTTAGCAAAAATGTGGTGGTTTTTTTTTAATATGCTTATGTTTTGAGCTAAGTGCAAATATAAAGCTAAACCTTTTTTATTCTTTCCACCAACCATGGGGCAGCAAACCAGGCCTTCCTTCTGCCTAGCAGTGCAGCTAGTGTTGTGGTCTGGGATTGGAGGAGCAGGTCTTCTGGTTGGGCATCAGGAGATCACCTCAGGTCCTGCCCTGCCACTCCCAGCCTCACCCTTCACACTTGCCTCAGGAGACAGCTCTGCCCTTACCAGAGGCAGATTCTCCCTGGCAGAGAATCTCTCTATCTCTTCTCCTTAGACAGAGCAGTGTGAAGTTCACTTTTCTTTCCCTTCTCTACCCAAGCAATTCACGTGGTGCAGTTGGCTACAGCGTGGTATTTGCTCTTTGTTACAGAGACAGTCTTCCCCACCACTTCTCCAACCATTTTGTTCAAGGCTTTTTCTTTCTTTCCCCAGCACAAGCTTCACTGCTTAGTTCACTCTGGTCTGGATAAAAAGTTTACCAGGAATTTTAATACAAAATGATTTTCAGAAGAAGAGCCATGTGCTTCATGCCAAAAGAACAATTAAGGAATTGCTGTTAGACTGTGGCCGAGTTCGATGCCGTGAACACAGAGTGCGTTTGCTTTTGCATGTCTGCAGAACATCATTAATCATGGTGTTTCTGGCTCCCACAGCCCTGCTCTTGTCCTGTTGCTCCTCTGCCTCTTCTGAGCAATCTGTTTACTAATGAGAACTTCAGTGTGAGAGGTTTAAAGGCTGAGAGGCTGAGATCAGGACCCTGACAAGCCACAGGCTTTTATCATCTTCTCTGGGCATTCTTTTTTGACTGTGTCTGTCTCTCCTCTCTTCTGTCAACAACTGACTGAGTTATGATTTGGGCACCTCTCTTCCAACTGAAGTTAGGAATAGTTCTCTAGGGTTGTCCTCTGATATCACTTCTAAAAAAAGGACCAACCAATCCCTGTTTCCTTCATTGTGGTAGCTCTTAACCAGTTGGAAAAACTGAGATTTTTTTTTTTAGGGAAAAAAACCAAACCAAAACAAAAACAAATTGCCAAAAAGACATCCTTAAAAAGTTTAAACCAAAGCAAGACTAAGAAAGCAGGGAATAAAAAGGAAAAAAGTCAGGTGCAGTAATATTTTTCTCTTTACAATCAGTAGCAAAAATAAAAAAAAAGAAGAAAGGAAAAAAGCCGTCACCAAAAGGCAATTTTAAGAAATATTTTCTATTAAATATTAAAAAAAACCCCAAACATCTATATAAATGTATGATACAAAAATATCAGTATCTGGTGTGAAACAATTTTAGGAATAACTATAATCTAGTCACAAATAGAAAATATATTTTCTTTGTTAAACGACTATGTGCAAATACCATTTCATTAACAAAATATTTCTTGTCTGAAGTTATATCATTGTGTTCAATGGATTTTGTCCTTCAATTTTTCTAATTCCTTTCTAAATCCAATTTTACTTTGATGCTCACAGTTATCCTGTAACAATGAATTCCAGAGTATAATTCTACTCTGTTAAACCTTAGTTCCTTTTTGAGTTGCTGATAATTTTAGTTAAACCCTCCTATTTTTTGTATTACCATGAACCATAAGTAAAGACTTTCTATTCATTCTCTCTCTTTCTCCTGTGACTCACTGAATTCTGTTATCACCACTCTGTCATCACTTTTCAAGGCTGGCAAATCCTGGCCTAAATGCATCTGGTACAGCAGTTTTTGTCATAAAAACTAAAATGGTACTAAACCTCTGTAACATAAATAACTCACATTAACCACCTGGAAGACTAATTCCCACTCATTTACACTTGAGACCCTAAGTAATTTTAAATAAGTCACTCCCTTAAAAACTGCAGTTATTTAACCCCTCAGAATATGATCTATTCTGTTAAAAAGATTACTGATACCAACATTACCAAGGTCTGTAGTTCATTTCTGAATAATAGCGTAATTTTAGATTCTCACACTTTCTCCTCTATTGCTACTCGTAGTACTCAGGACTGGTGTGATGTACACTACAAGATATACCTGTCAGCTTGAAACCTGAAGAATGGATTGTACACTATTGCTATTTCAGACTTGTCAATGTGAGAGATATATTCTGTCCTTGACCCTAACACTTTACACACCTGAATGGATCAAATTGTGACACAAAGACCTTTTGCAGGAGTACCTTCTTATTCTTGGGAAACAAATTCTGCTTTAGCTCTCAGCCAAAAATCTATAATTGGGTAATGATGTTGAGTAATTGTTCTTGTAAATATCCTTAGCTGCTTTTTTGTCTAAAAAATCAGCAAGGAGAAATATCAAGTGGAAAAAAACCCACAGAATTTTAACATATTTTAAAAATTGTAGCTGTTTTAAATTACTGTGTTTTGACCATGAGAATTAATCTTCTTTCTCAATCACAAAACAATCACAAAATATTCCTCCTTGTGGTGGTGTAGTCAAAATACTCTGTAATTTGCTCATGCGCAATCTTCATTCATATCAGCAAGACTACATGGAAGTGAAAAAGAACCACCTTTCATGGAGGAAAATTTCTATTATATGCTCTAATTTCAGGGAATACATCCCATGTTTGTCAAAGGCAGACATGTGCATAGAGTAGTTACAGAATGTATTTTGCTGAACCTCATTACTCACATATGAATTTGGTTTTACATGAGTACAAGACTGAGTGCCAGATCCTGCTAAGGTTGCGTATGTGAATTGTCTTATTTATTTCACGCCTTACTGTACAAGGAAAGCTAGATTCAGCCCACTGTGTTTTTAGTACATAAAAGACCACTTATTTCTCCACTTCCACTTCCTACTTGTTTTATTTCAATGTAAGAAACCACAACCAAAAAGGAATTAATTTCCATGAGTGTGAAAGAGCAGAGAGTTTTTAGAGCTTTGTCTTCCAGCCAGTGTTTCTTTGATGGTAGGAAGAAAAGAAAATTCTGCACAAAATGATTCTCCCAGCACATTTAGTGATGCCTTCAGGTAGGGTCTCCCCAGGTGATAACTTTGCTTCCCTGTGTTATCACTCACCCCTGAGGTTCTTGTAAATCCCTTGGGACAGAATGGAGTGGAGCTACACAAAATGTGTTTCTATATGTATATTTATTTATTTATTTATTTATGTGCACATATATGCCAGATTCATTTTGGAAGAATGTGGCTGCAATGCAAAGGAGGTATGTAGCACTTTTGGGTATTATCTATAGAAATATAACTATTTAAAGTATAAGAATGTCACTTAATATATAAGGAAAAGCCAAAAGAGAAAGAAAGGATAAGAGTAGATAGTGCAAAGATATCACCATGCATGGATCCAGCAGCAAGGCTTGATTGCTGCAATTTCCATGTCTGATGGTTGAATTAATGGTTGCAGACTTGATCCATTGGAGAGCCAGGGAAAGCCTGTGAAACACAAAGTTCAGTGGGTTAATAAATGCTCAGGTTCAGGTGGGAACACCCAGGGACCTCAGCTGGAGGGGGTATTTAACACTGTCTTATGCAACACTGTGTATCATGCACAATCCTCTGGTGGAAGGGTCCAGAAATGAATCTGGAGTGCTTTGAGGATCTTTGATGGTTTATGACACATTTTAATGACATGACAGCTGTCTCTCATGCCAGCATAGTTGAGCCAGTCGTGCCCCATCAGAAGGGATGAGCACCTTTAGACGTACGAGGGAATGTCCTTATACCTCCCCTAGGAGGAAGTTTCATGCCAGAGCCTGATCAGGATGGAGGACATTGGCACACTAAAAAGCATTGCCTCACTCCAACAGATCTGCCTTTCCCTTTCTCTGGCTCAAAAACCAACTTGTTGGTAAACAAAAATCAGCTTGTCATGCTCAGCCTCTGGTGGAGGAGTTACATCCTTTCTGCACCTGGGCTGTTCTTATGGCAGTCGGAGATTTTTCTACTATCCACCCAAAAACCCTCCTCCTCCCCTTCGGTTTGAGGGTGCAAACCTGTCTCAGGAAAGTACATGCTGCTTTGGCAGAGGCCAGTTGTTTGAGTCATTAAAATTTAATATCTCAGTCTCTCACACCTTGTTTTTCTTGTGCAAACCAGAGTTGTGTAGTGGGTTAGAGCCAGGATGGGGCAGTGATACATCTCCACTCTGTCAGAGTCAGGGCTGTGTCACATGCAGCTCACATCAGCTGCAGCTCTGCACAGTGGTACTCTGGGTTGTTAGCCATTACGCTGAGCTAGGTAAATGGGATGAATCATTGTGTTCCCAAAACAGCTCTGGCACAAGGTGTCATGTCACAAAATGTTGTTAAGTGGGCACTCAGACAGTTTGAAGCTGTCTGCCAGGTTCAGCGGCTCTGACTGATTTCAAAGCATCACTTCGATTAGCATTTACAAAGCAATTTGCAGAAGGTATTACTCAAAATAAACAGGAATTTGTCAAAGTCACTGATACGTGTAATGCTTTTTATATAGTATACCATTTAAAAATAAACAGCTTTCAGCTTATCTGTCTTCCAATAGCTCCAGAGCATTATAATTATTTTTGGATGGTTAGCCTGTAAAGCAGGATAGGGTATTTTAAACAACTGTTCTCTTTAAAAGAATCACATTATTTTCATGCCTTGGCATGACTTCTCACATAGTGACAGAGCCAGGTATTTCCAGTGTAAAGGTCCAGCCGATGATCTGACAGAATATTATCATGTCTTATTGGAGTCACACATGGCTTGCTCTTATAGCTCTGTATCAACAGGAATCCAAATCCTGCAAGTGATAGAAGACAGAATGAAGATTTCAGACAAAGTTATTTGCACCAAAAGCCAGACTCAGCTTGTTTTGATTTCTAGACTGTTTTGTTCACATTTTTCTAAGGATTTCTTTTGTGTTATACATGGTAATCTTTTTTTTTTTCTGTGAATTTCTAACAGAAATCATGATAGATAACTGCTAATGCATTATCATAATTTATTTATATGGGTTTTGAGTTTGTCCTATTTGTTCCAACCTTATGGAATGCTGCTACCTGCTGACCCTTCTGAAATGGCAGAACTCCAAAATCATTTTGGCAATGAAAATGCATGATTAGAGGCATTCCTGCCATGCATATACTTGTAGCTTTTTGAAATTATCTTGTTTTAATCCAGGTGTTCATTCATCTAGAAAAGCCTGGGTGTAACAACTGTAATCTACACACATATTCTTTGGATTTTAATGACAAAGTTAATAGGACTCTTCATGCTTCATCCATTTCTCTGACTGTGGACAAATTCACAGTCATGCACAGTTATATTTTTGCATAACTTTAATATAATAAAGCTCTCTGATTCCAAGTGCATCTTGGAGTGAAATCCTTTCTCCTCTCGAGCACATAATAAAACTTCCACTGATTCCTGCAAGTTTCATGGACTTCACCTGTGTTTGTTTTATTAGGCTTGAGCTGGGCCATTCGGATCTGGTTATGGATTTCAAGCACTGCAAAATCTGAGAAAATCTAAACCTCAGATTTAACAATTTCCCATCTTGCATGAACCTTCACTCATTAAAAAAAAAATAGTGTGACTGAATACAAACAATACTAATTTTTCATTTGTGTTTTTTTTTGGGCAGGGTTTTTCTTAATTTTATAGGGATTATCCAGCTAACTGCTGTACCTCTGTGATTTAAAGTAAGAGTGTTTTAACACATCACCCAAATGCTAAAATCCTGATACAGAAGGTACTGCACCAGTTCCCTGATGGTTGCCCCACCATCATATTAACTTCTTTACACATAATGAGGCATAAATCATATCATGACTCATACAAGTTCTCTAACCCATAAACACTGCTACAGTGGTTGACTTGAGTTTTGTCCAGAATTGAACATTTAGTCCTGACCTGGTTCAAATAATGGAAAAATAATTTTATGAAATGTATTGTCATTCTGAAATTTCTTTAATTCTGAAGGCTAAAAAATAGAGATTTTTTTTTCCACCCACATGTTTGTGACCTTTCAGAAGAGCCTATTCAAATAGTTATTTTTTCCTGTTTTTACTGTTTTCCTTTGAGTGTAAAAAAGAACGAGGTTCAAGGTTTACTTTGGGTTGCTTTTTTTTCCCCCGACTACTTTTCATCTTTGCTATTCTACAACTATTCAAAATTGCTCCAATTCTGAAGCAGTTATCAGATCTGCAGTCTGATATTTTTTCAAAGGTATGGAACTGCTGAAAAATTCCTGGCACAAAGAAGAGTATCTAAAAATAAAGGAATAGAGGGAAGATGGTAGATAACAATTTCTTACATGACCAAAAAAAAGGGAAAAAAGCAAGAGGAAAATAAGAGAAATTAAAACCAAGTTTAGTTCTCTGAAAATTAGGAGAAAATGGAAAAAAAATGAAACAAATTTTTTATTAAAAAAAATATTATGCAATGAAAGGTTGGATAGACTTATTCTTGAGTCTGCTGATGACTCAGTCTCGCTAGAGAAAGCTACCAGAACCCAAACCAAAGCTGTATATCAGCTAACTCTCTTAAGTGATTAACATAAACTAAACTAAATTGTAAGAGTTTAATTTTGGGGTAAAGTGTTTTCCACTGTAACAAGGCAAAACTTTACACCCACTGAAAGATAAACCATCCAGAAATGATTGTCCTGTTAGGAATCAGAAGGTTTCTAAACACACCATCTCTCCAGGATTCCTTGTTGTTTGGAAGAGAGCCAGGTGCTACTCTAGGTGCACATTATTCTGCTTTGATCCCCACTTGGGAACACAGAGGATCTGGTTCAATAATTAGTGATTCTACTGGGAATCTGGAAAACTAACATCACATTTAGAGTACAAGTTGACCTCTCTGTATATTGGATGCACTCATTGTAAGGCAAGTTCAATAGGACTTAGCTGTGGTTACACCCTTTACTGTGCTAAAACAAATCTGTAAAATTCAGAATTACATTCCTGTTGCTTTGCCAACATTATATATATGTTGTTAATTATAACAACAATTTTCAAGGTATTCTTGTTCAAATACTTTATGCATTCCTATCAGATTGCATTAGAAGAGTTAGGCAATGCAATAGTTACATTAGTCACTCCTCACACCTCTCTGTACAGCCTCTTTCCAGGTGTGCCTTGCTATTACTTTTTCCAGATACACCTGGAATGTAATGAGGAATGGCAGCTTCTTGCTCCTGCTTCAGAGCATTATCTTGGAGATGAGATGGAGCTTGTTTATCTTTTAGACAATGGTAGAGATGAATGATTTATGGCAGCCACTCAGCAGCAGTGGAGTTAGTACAGAATAATGCGCAGATTGTCGTACCCGCTGAGCAAACCTATTAACTGGGTAGGATAATTGCATAATATTCCAGTCACTTAATTACTTCACATTACAATCATGATAGAAGCTGTCCCAGATGTCTGGGCTTTAAAAATTATGCTTTAATATGAGATTTAAGAGGATTTATATTTTTATGCAAGAATAAGAGGAAGGAACAGATTAATGTAGTGACTTAAAGTATTAATTTTGCAAGATACTCAGGCACGTGCACAGCATAAGTATAAATAGCTCTGTCAGAATCTTTGGGACTCAAGGGTGATTGCAGAATTGCTCTTACTCTGGAAAAGCATGGATGCGTCTTGTAGCTATGTCATTAGAACTCAGAAAGGAGGAGGGATGGAACAAATAATATCAAATTATCAGCCTGCTGTACCAGTACTTGTTACTTGGGAGGAAGTATTATCAATTAATAAATAATCATTACTGCTTAGTAAACAGCAAGTAACCTGTTTGCAAGCACATACAAATCCAAATAAGAGGATTTATTGTCTCAGATGCCCTCCAGAATGTAATATGAGGTGTTAATTTGTTTTACAATAGTGATTGCCATGCAATATATACATGAATGCTGTGTGACAGAATATTGATGTGTCATGCTGTTTCAGAGCCCATAAAAGAAAGGACAGAATTGGAAATTACCAAGATTTTTGATGAAGTTCTTCTATGCCCATCCTTCATAATTCGGCTCCTCTGAATTTTTTTTAAACCAGAAAGTAAACTCTTTCCCCAAATTTTTAAAGAAGACTGTGCAGGGATCATCTTGCTTCCCAAAAATTTAGCAGCAAAATTCTCTCTTAATTGTAGTCTGAACAAGACCAGATCAAAAAATGGCTGTTCCTGAAGTGTCTGACCAGAGTGGTCAGTTGTTTTTTCAGAGATGGGCTTGTGACACAGCATTCAGATTCTTTTCAGCTTCCCCCAGAAGCTGGCACTGCATGTGAAACTGCTGTTGCAAAGGCACAATACCAGCAAAAAAGGATATTAAAAGGGCTTTCAAACAAACAAGGAGAGGAGCAAAAGGTAAAATCAGATATCAGTTCCAGAGAAATAAAACTCACAATAATATCTGGATTCTACATCTGCCCAGCATATGTAATTTCTGGCAATGAGTAACTACTGTTGGAGAAGTAAATAAAGAAGGATGACAAAAGAATCAAGCTCAACACCACGGCTGTAAAGATCAGACAGGGCCAAGTTAATAATGAAATAACGTCGATGGTCAAAGACTGTTACAGCTTTTCTGACTCCTTCTGTTTTTTAGAAAAAGACTCAGTCCTGTACATGCTGCAGACAGGAAAATGGTGATATACCAATAGCAAAATTGTATTTTGGTCCACCAGAGCTAACTTAGCACAGACACAGATGTGTCAAAATTACACCGGTAACAACCTCCTTCAGTGTGCTCATCAAGTTGATGTTTTAGGTTGTTCTTTTCATTCTGAAAAAGAAAAACATGCCCTTAAGACCAAGATGTTTATGGAAGCCAGAGAATGCCAAAGAAGTGTTTATATTTAGCATAGAAATGCAGTTCTTTTTCCTGGGTGGATCATAAAACATTCAGTTTAAAAAGAAGTGGAGTAGAGAGATGCTGTCCTCATGATTTATCTTTTTATAAAGTTCTTCTAAGGATCAGCTCAAAGGTATTCTCAAAATAAAATATTATTTTGAGGCTCAGAAGGAGCACTACAGGGTACTACAGAACATTCCCATCATATTCTTCTAATGACAGAGGGTAATTTTGGCCATTCAGTACAAAGTCTTGTGTTGGGAGAATGAAGAATTGCTTCATCGCAGTGAAACAGTGCCTGTTATTCGGCCCAGTCCTAACTGAGAGTGTAAAAAGAGTGCTCAAGTGTTTTCCAAGTGTCCCAAGTGAAGTCAAATAACCAGAGTTAAGATGACTTGTTCTTCTTTATGGCAATAAACTGCCGAAAGTATCTTCAGCATGCACTTTCTGCAGTTTATATTCTATGTCACAAGACAAATGGCTTTATAATTCCAGGGGAACACAACTACCTCAGAAACTGGTAGTCATACCAAGAGAAATAGCACCTGAAGCACCTGCATCTCAATTAGTAGAGAGTTTTATGTGCTTAGGACAGACATCTTAAATATCTGAGGGCTTCACATGGGAGAAAGCAGTTATATGAACTTTTCCAAGCAATCTGTCCTGCTACCAAGTTGGCTGCTGTATCTCATATAGCATATGGGTCTTCCTGGATTTCTACGGCTTCATAGTAACCATGAATCATTATGGCTGGTTCTGACCTCTGTAGGAGATGATGCAATGTCTGGCTCTTTTGTAAATTATCACCATTATTTTTGCCTCTCCACAAGACATGTTCTCATATGATAGTTAAAGGAGTCCAGCAGGTCAAAAGTCTGTAAAATGACCTTATCAAAAGACTAGAGCTGCATAGAGATGAAATTTTACTGAGACAAGATCCATTAGATGTTGTATTTCATTAGTCCTAGAGGAAGCCAGAAAGCAATGATGGTGTTTGAAATAAAAATAGATGTTAGTAGTAATCTTGCCAACACTGGACCTCCTCTGTTCCTCCTGCTTCACTGCTCTGGATCTGCACCTGTGTGGGTACAGTCAGTGCCTTGGAGACTTGGCTCCATCTCATCTTCTCTCATCTCACAGAGCAGGCCTGAAACAACAACCAGCCTCAGCTAACAGCCCAAATTGCCAGGGAAGTCCATAGGGATGGGACAGCTTCAAGGTCAAGCCAGAAAGTCAAGCCAGTGTGTAAGGATCAGGGCCAAAATCAGGGAAGTAAAAGCGTGTGCACTGGTGAATCAGCAGTGTAGCTCAGGCAGAGATCAGGAGCCTGACCCATTTTACAGGTGAAGGAGAGGCAGGCCCCCATTGCAGCTTCTCATAGCACTGGTTTAAGTCTGAACATCTCTGTTATCAAATTGGCCCCGAGCCCAGGGTGCCAAACCCCTAGAATGAAAGAGATGTGGTCAGGTCCATGACAGTAAAACTACTGAGGGTTTTAAAGTACCAATTGTTGAAAAGAAAGATGAAAAAAAGAGGATGCTAACTTTCTTAAAAGAACACATTTTTACTTACTTTCATATTATTTTAGGCTGTCTTTCTAATCTTGGGTATGCCTTGTAGACGTCTGTTGCAAGATTGGAGAAAATGGTCTATATTCTTGCCATTCAGTCTCACCCTAAAAAGCATTCGCATAGTAAAAGTTTATAAGCCCCATGCCCTGGGGTTCTGAGCATTTCATTGCCAAATGTCTGATTGCTTTTCAGCTCTACACACAAGCTGCTACCAACTTGCCTTGATATGTATCAAGGCTGAGTTCTCAAATACACTGAGTAATGAAGAGATTAATTTAGAAACCTCTAAAGTCTAGGGATGAAGTTCACTTACACTTGCAGCTGTTCTTGCCTGCCAGGGTCTCCTATGAGGCTCTACCCGTGCATATTCTGTACCAGATTGCTGAAGGTCAGCCAGTGAATTTGGATGAAGCATCCAACAGCTTCATCTTCAGAAATGAGACACACAGAGCACAAAAAGGATGCCAAATAATCATCTACACTCTTTGCCTGTTTCTAGGATGTCTTAGAGAACATTCTTTGATGCCTAAATGACATGACAAGAGGTGACAGTAATGTTATTAGTTCTTATTCATCTCACCAAGCAGGCAACCCTGAAAAAAAATAAAATCAAGCTTCAGATAGATTTGCTATTAAATTCCCTCAGCAGCCCTTTGATTTTGAAATATGATTTTCCCTTTATGCACTGCCTTTTTCAAGACCAACAGACACTGATCACAAAAAGTCTGATGTTGTCCTTACGCATGTAACGGCTTTCAGAACCTCAGATTTATACTTTGACACATGAAACACGTAGAATGTGTTTCTAGCCAACATTTAGTCCTCGGCATCCTAGAAACCCTTTTTCTTTGTCTCACTATATTCCTACCCATCAGCCTGTGCTTGCTGGGTCTTTCTGAATGCCAACACTCCAGACATCTGAGAGTACAGCCAGCATAGGACATGCTTGGAAATTTGCAACGTGTCCAACTAAGAAAGGCTCATTAAGTGCTTGGAAATTAAGAAAGCAGATAAAAGGATAATGTGATTGGTTTGGGTTTTTCTAAAGTCTTTTGATTTTTAAACTAGTCTGATGGAGTTTTTAAGTGGTCTGGAGAGAAAGAGATGTTAACTACGAATTTGGGGCTAAAAAGCAGGATACAGCACTTCCTATTCTAAACAAAATTAAGGCTAAAGCAAAGCAAAAAACTGTTAAACGGGAAGAAAATGCTGAACAAAGTTTGAAAATTATGCTTTAATTCCAATCCTTGTATTTATGCATTTAAGTAAAGCTATGCATTACATGTTTTAAAATGATTTATCAAATAATAAGCCCTACAGTTTGCTTCAACCTCAAATTATTTACAGAATCTCACAAACAGCAGTTCTGTGGGCAACAGCTGTGCTCAGCTGTGAGCAAAAGCTCTTTGGTCAGAAAAAGTGACATTTTGAGAAATCTTTGCATTTTCCACCCCAAGGCCTGCAAAAGAAGGTGTTAAGTCAGGACAGTCTGATGGAAGATAAAATTTATAAGCTTTCTTTAAAAAAGAAAAAAAATAGCTTTCCCTTGAGAAATAGAAGAGTGGGGAAGGAAGAAGGTGTTAAGTGTGTGGAAATATTTATGAAACAGCATATTCATTTCATTCTCCCTGCTGAAATTTCTTTCAGGCTTCATTGCACAGAGCAGCAGGAGAAGAGGAGCAACTCGAAGCTCAGAAGAAGTCAATCAACTCATCATCTATGATCCTTTTGTACTGAACAGAGAAAGGTGAAAGGTCTTCCAGAGAAAGGCAGCAGAGAAGCTCATTTTATGCCCTCTGGGAACCTCTCTTTCCTCATTAACTGTAGACACCTAGGAAGTCACTAGACTACTATTTTTGGTATCTTACCTTCCTGAAGCAGGGAGGTGTGATTATAGCCGAGAATGATTTATCTCTTGGAGACTGGGGAACATTAATGGGACTGGGTCTGTTTGTGGTGCCCCAGCTGGCCTCTTCCTTGCTGTGCTTTTAAGAACTGTTTTTTGTCCTCTGGAACACAGCATTAAAATTTTCCCTTTTTTGAACTGATTGGTTGACACAGTCTGAATTGGTGCCAGAGGATGAGCCCTGCTGTCTGGCACCAGTAACTGGCTCCAACGAGAAGTGTCTCCTCATTTCCCTCATATAGCAGAGAACATGAAAGAGCTTTACCCCGCTGAACTAAGCTGCTATCTTAACTCTTGTCTACAGGACCTCAAACATCAAGAAAGCAGGAGCTTGAGGTGTTTTACAGTTTCACATTGCAGTTGGAATTTGAGAATCACTTTTCAGCTCATTCTACCAAGGGCTTCTGATGACTTTGGACTTTTCCATTGTTCATGTAGTCTTTTTACAAGTTTGTAGGGGAGAAAAAAATCACTTTTCATTTTGGAGACTCTCCTTCCAATTTATTGTGGAAAAGGGAAATGATGGGAAAGGCTCAGCAGAACATTTGCAATCTTTGTTGTTTCCTTAAAAAGCTTTGCAGCAAACTTACAGGGAGACGGGGCCATCCAGTGCTTTCTCCCTCATATCTCCTGAACAGTTGCCTAAGGCCACTGTGCAGGAGTTTTCCATGCTGCAGTCCCTCTCTGGGAAACTCTCTCAAACCCTTAAAGGCTGTTTTAGCAGGTTGAACTCTAGCATGCGTTCTGTGCTGTGCTGATCCCCTTCCAAGCGCTGAGGTGCTGTAACTATGCCAGTCAGCTGTCAGGCTTTGGGCCTTATGATGATCAGGGCCAACAGTTCTTTATGGAATTCAACCACAGAAAGCTGCAAAAGAACAGGCACAGGTGCTAAAAATATCTCGTGCATTCAATATTTTAATGGTATTTTTGTCATTGTTGAGGAGAGCTTGCACTGATACTCTGGACGCTCTGCCATCCTGGCAAACAAGCCAATAAGGACATGAGACTGATGGTAAATCACTCCTGATTTTTATGTCTGCCCCCTTCTTAGTTTGAAAACTTGCTTCTTGGGAGTATTTTTCCTCCAGATAAAAGCCTCATCTGAGATTCAGACGTATTTGGGTTTGAATTCCAGACACTGACTTGGAAAATCTTGCATTGCACATGGAAAAAGTGATACCTGATTCTAATGGCTCACTGTAGCTCTATCGTTCTCTCATCTAGTGGCAATGCTTTCTTAGCATTCTGTGCTTAACAAAGTTCTCTTTAATGAGGTCCTGCAAATGATTTGCAAGCCCTGTGAGGAGAAGTCTGAAGTTTGCCTTACGCAGTTGCTATCAGAGCTGAATGCCAATGTGCTGCACTATGAAAACCTACTTTTGTCCATATGTGGAGGGGTGTGTCCCTGTGAGTATGAAGACATCCCCTCCTGTACTCCTGAGTATTCCCAGGTGAGGCTGCCTTTAATCCAGTCTGCCTTTTGTACAAGTGTATCCTTACCAACTCTGTGCCCTTTATTGCCCCCCTACCCCTCTCCTGCTTCTTGCCCCAGTTGTCTTCCAGTCTGGTTTTGATCAAGCTTGCTTTCAGTCAGCCAGCTTCAGTGTGGACCCAAGAGCTTGGATACTGTTGGGTTTGCAGAAAATCAATTAGCAAACTTAGTTTCATTGCCCTGTGTAGCTGTCCTTTTTTTCTTACCCCAATCAGTTAAATGAATAGGATTGTAAGATATTCCTAGAAATTACTTAAATCTAAAAGGAATGGAGGTCATTTAAAATGGCATCTAGAGGGCAGGAGAGATCATTAAATTAACCCAAGCCTAAATTTTCAATTTATAAGACCTCTTCTGCAGTGCAAATCGAATTCCTACTGACAAATATAAACAAATATTGTCAGGATTTCACTCTTTGAATGCTGTTCTACAGGAGCAAACAGGTTCTGCCAATATCTCTCTCACATTGTTATGAAGATTTGGAGCATCATGTTCAGTTTGGAGTATTGTGCTTTTTCTATCCAGTGACTATTCCAATAGATCAAAGGGGAAATCTGCCCACAGCATTTGGTTTGGTCCTGTTTAAAAGGAAAAATCTGTAAACTTTATTTGCAATTTGTCATCTTGATCAATCTCTTCTGACAGAAAGTAATAGTTGTTGGCTGAGATGCCTAATGCTGAGGCCAAATAAGATTAGGGAAGGTAATGTTAGGTTGCATATCCCAGAACTGTTCATGTTCATGTAGTGATAACCATTGAATAACCAGCATGAAATCAGTGTTTTCCTGCTAGTAATTTACAAATGAGCTCCCACAAAAAACCTAGAGCCTGTGATAAGCCATGAGTATCAGGACACAGCATTATGATGAGAGGAGCTAGACAAACACACCTATGCCTGAGTTTATACATCAGCTGAATGGAAATAATAATGCTTATTTAATTATTTTACAAGTCTTTTGCAAATTTAAGTAGTAGATGTCCCTATATGGTTAACAAGAACTGTAAAAGTTCTTGTCTTTCTATTATTGTGTCACATCTGATAATTTTCTTGGCTTTAATGATGATTTTTCTTCCTGTCAGCAGTCATTTTGCTGACAGGATATATTCTGGAAATTCATATATGGTAAATTCAACTGTATGTACTTCTAGCATCTATTTGAGTTTGATGTTATTTATTTATGGAACCAAATGCAACTTCAAATTGAGCAAAACATACATTTATTCTCACTTTGGAGAGAATGTCTGCTTCTTTACTGTCCTATCTTCAGAATGTCAGACGATAGCTGTGGCTCACCTGTTTACAATGAAGTTGTCAAGGCTTTATTTCCTATTTCTGGCTCTGTCTGATCTCTTCAATATGGCCTGAACATTTCTTTGAACTTCAGTTCTTCATTGTGTTTCATTTCTAAGCTGATGGTACTGAGTCATTGATTTCTTTTCATGGATTTGAACTATGTTCCAGTTCAAGACATGATTGGAATTTTTTTCTCACACCTACTAAATATTTCTTGCTTACAGATCAACTCCTAGCCTTGAATTACTAATCTGGGCGTGCAAATCCACTAAATGTGGCAATTATTCTTCTTTTCACCATCCTTATGTAGGCTTTTATCTGATGTTTGCAGGCAGCCAAGAGTGTCTGCAGCACATTTAGAAAACCTTACAAAAGCTGCACTTTGATCCTTACTGCCATTGCTGTTCATGTGTATGCCCAATTCACTTTGCTCTTGAAATGTCTTCCTAGGGCCCTGCAGAGCCATTTTACCTTACCATTCTGATGCCCTTTCAGTCAGAACATTTTGAATCCTCTATTTAAGTCAAGACACCAAAAAAAATCAAGATTATAGTCTGGAAGGGAAAAACACAGCTTAATTTATGCCAGTGCAAGTCTTTACTTGAGATATTTCATCACTGGCTTGTAATCTTATCATCCTTTGTTTCTGTTAATATTGTGCTAAAGCATCCAATAGGCAAGATGTGAATTACAGAGAGACTGTGCACTTGAGCTTTTATCAACAAGGAGTAATTGAGGAATAGTTTATAACAAGTATATCTGATCAGCATAATATAAATTTATTATTTGCTGCAGCACATTATATGTCTGTTCAGTCCAGTATTTGTCAGCTCACCTCCTCTTCTCATCAGAAATGTAATTTAGTGTTTTTTTAAAAATAATGAAGAAATGAAAGAACTCTGTGAGGTAGGACGATGATCCCTTAGATCAATTTGTGGGTATCAAATACAACCAAGATTGTAAATTTTATTTTCCAAGATAATGAGGTGCTCCAAGATTCAGAAAGAAACTTTGCAGAATTGGCAGATGTATATAGGCACTTGGCTTCCCAAGATGCACAGAGCAAAGAGATTCAAGCCCAGAAAGAACATGGGGGCTATGGCATGTAATACAAGATATCCTAAAGCAGAACCTGTAGCTCAAGCTACATGGAGAGACTCTTCACATATTGTGCAGACTTGGGAGCTTCAGGTGAAGAAAATAAAGAAACATCAATTAAAACGCAGTTAGGCAGTAGCAAGCTTAAATCCTTTTGATGGGCTGTTCTTTTCTAATTTGGACTGTAAGGAACTCTGGTCTCTTGAAGACTGGAGTGTGAAGCCACACTTCAGGAAAACAGAGGAGAGTCGCTCTGTTTTTTCAGAGACAAGTTATTAATTCAGCAGGTGGGCACCTGTGGTGCTTTATATCAGAAGCCTGAGCACAGACAGACTTTAACACATAGACACCTACTGAGGATTTTTAGAATCTGCATTTCAGACTTAAGCGTCTTAGCCAAACTTAATAAATCTGAGTCCTTTAATGACCTGAACCTAAAAGGTATTTTTGGAAATTTCCTAAGCCTTTGAAGTTCTTAATGGGTGGTTATGCATACCTTGAGGTAACACAAGACTTTTGCAATTCTAGGTATGGTTGGGATGTGCAAACAAATGTGGAGTTGGAGTAGAGATGTGAACCAAAGGCCTTTCTGATCTGAGTAGTTACATGTGAAGTCTAGTGTTCATGAATACTAATATGTTAGTATATATGACCTCAAAATTTGTACCCACAAATGTAAGTGCTGCTAGAACTCCATCACTTTTATATTTCCAAAGAAAAAAATGTAAAACGAGTGTGAGATTGACCCATGCACCATTTGAAACTTTATAGGGTTATTTACATTAAAATTGTGCAGTATTTGTTGAACTGTTACTATAAATGTAGCTGTTAAAGTATCTGAGACCCTGGTCTAGTTATTTATTGTTCTAGGAAATGACTTTTATGAGAGCAGCACAGAAACTAGAGACTTTTGATTCTAAGTCTAGACTAAAGCTCAGCAAATTGTCCGAAGAAAGTGACTGTCTGACTTATTGCCCAGCGTCGAGGAACAGCTTCAGTGACAAAAGGGGTTACCTCAGATGAGAAAGTTGGTTGTCATCATATGAGTTTTTCTCAGATGCCATTCATGTACTGTAATGTCAAGTAAATTTCTCTGAGGGACTGCAGCCAGTTTTTCCAATTTGGTGCCCACTGCATGCAGAATCCTTTGAAATCTCTTTACCAGAAATGTTGCTTCTATTCCACTTTTCAGTACTCTGAAATTTACAGAGTCAAAAAGATGCTACTGATCCACAAACAGAAAACAATGATTGTTTCTCCAGTCTTTGAATAAATGGGGCAGGACACGGTGTTGCAAAAAAGCAAAGAGGAACTCAGCATATAAGACAGAGCCTGCAACTGGTGATACAACTTATGCAGTGAGTCTCTACCATGGTGGTATCCATCTCTGAAGGCAAGTAATATAAGAGCAGCTGTATCAGGGCAGATCAGAAATCTTTCTTTTCCAGTATCCCATCTCTGGCATTGGCATCCAGGAAATGCCTAGAGAAAGGAGCACCAGGATGAGACAATCACGTCATGCTATTTGCCAGCACACATTCTCTGCCTCCACTGCTTTACAGCTGGCTGCCTCTTTCTTTCTACTCTATACCTTTCAAGGGATCTTCTGACACAAATTTTTTCACTTACATTTTCGAACTCATAGAGCCTTTGGCAACCAGGATTTGGATTTTGAAGGCAGGACTCTCCCAGATTCTGTGCCTGTTGTGATGCAGGAGGAACATGTTATCTGCTTAGATTTTCAGGTCCTTATGCATTTGTTGTATAGCAAAAACAATACTACTACTGACTGACTTATTGTGCCCAGGTACAGTTTGTGACTTCATTAGCAATAGTCTGTGGACTCCCAGAAGCCTGCTAACCCCTGGTTTTACTCTCTAATACCCCTATGACCTCTTCAAAAAAGGCTGTTAGTCTACCATACAATTTTCTCAAAGAGACTTCTTATTACCACTAGACCTTTGCCTTGGAACCATTCATGTTTCCAAAAGACTTTCCAGTTATGTAATAATGTAATAATTACCATTAGCAGTATGTAAGAATATTAGTTAGACTTCTCCTGTCTTATATTGAGTTTGATTTTTCAAAGCAAAGTTAATTAAGAATACACATGAATTATGCACTCTTTAAGCATGAAAAATTAAAAAAGTAATTAGATTAATTTAAGAAACCTATATTTTGTGATCTTTAACAGCAAAAAATTGAGTTATTCCTATTCAGTTTTAGTTTCTATATCTATAGATTTTATGTGGAAAGTATTTTGATATATGAATAAAAAGTCTTACATAAAGACTGAATACTGTTCTGTTACTTAGTTGGCAAAGGCACATTATATAAGTGTATCAAAATATAGAAATATAAAAATTTCTATGGCAGGCTGAATCATACCATGAAACTAATTTCTTGAGAAGGCTACCAAATACTTTAGACAGAAATAAATTTCAAATGCAGGAGGCAGAAAAGCCTGCTCAATGCTCCACTGAAGTGCAGAGTACTAAAGGGTATTTTCATTCTGTCTGGTTATAATACTGAAACCATATTGTTTCTGAAAGACTCAGTCGTATCTTACGGCAGATAAATTCAGACGTTAATCAGGCATTGTGAAGAAGATGTGGTTTTTGTCAAGGTTGCTTTCCCATTCAGTGCCTTCCTTTACCTTCTCACCATGATAAAGCAGAAAGCTGGGGGCCTCCCATGTGCAGAGAGCATTCATTGTTTTCTGAATGGTTTGTAAGAATTACCTACTGGAGCTCTTTTATCTCAGTACTTGTTTTGCAAAGAGAAGCCAAAACAAATATGCTGAAATAGCAGCAATATGTTTGGTTGTCTTCTGTAGCTGAAACCTTGTGTGATTAAGATCTTAAACTGCCCTGACTGTGGCTGGGGCAAAGGGGCCTAAACTTCACGTTGTTTACAGAGCAGTGCTAACAGCTGCACCAGAAAGAGTTACTTTTTGATACTAAATAAGCTATGTATTTTCCTGGAATCAGTGACTGTTTAATAACTGATTGTCCAAACGTTGGGAAAGTTATAATCCTTGAGTGGGCCAGTAATGAGGGCAACTGCACCCTGGTAAGTGAAAGACAGACAGTAAAATGGAATAAAAGAAAAAAATGTACCAAACAAGTGACTCAAAATCACATCACTTGTTGGAAAACCCTCTGAATTTCAACAGGCACATGCACAGGCCAGCTAAAATCTTCAGAAGAGGTTCAATCAGCACATCCTTCCATTAGCATGAATGACCTAATGGTGATTTAATCTACCCAAGGATCTGGCCCTGAGCATTTAGCCACAGGTTAGATCTGGTTCTGTGAGTTTTTCAGCCTAATCTTCCTGCCTGGACACTTGGAATGACTCTCCTCTAAGCACACAGTGTTTTCTGTGTCATCATCTCAAACTAGCCAGCAAGTTCTGTATGGCACCAAAATCAGTGCTGGAATGAGGTGCAAGCCAGAGATCCCAGCTAAGACAAGCAAATGCTTCTGAACTCACTCGCTAATTGTCCAGTTTGTGCTAAAAAAACAAGCCCAGAACACCTGCCAAAAATCACAAGACACTTGCACAGCTAGAAAGAAAAAATAAAAAGAAGAAAAAAATCTCTCAACCAAAGAGTCTTAAAATTATTCTGAAAACATTAAATAAAACCACATCATCTCCAGGCTGGATTTTTCTTTTTTTCCTCTAAAGCAGCTATTTAAAACACACCAAACTTCTGCAAATACCCTCTTCCATTATTGTGTCTCACATTTTTGGTGCTAAGGACCTAGAAGGAAAGCATCAAATCGGGCAAGGACAGGTAACTCAGGACAGAGTGCTTTGCTTCCAAAGTCAAAGCTCAAGGGTATTTCATGACTGTAAATTCTTTTCCTCTTACATACAGGTCTGGTGAGAAATTACAGGAGAACAAAACTGTTCTAATCTTGGACCACATTTTCTCATCTTAAATATTGTCATTTCAAGCCTATTCAGTTCAAAGTAGCTAGAGGAGTGCTGTAGCAGTGCTTTCTTGGGCAAGCAGCAGGTACAGCAGAATCAGCTTGAGGGTGCTGGTAGGGAAAGGCTGGGAGCAGCCTGCTTTATGTCTTCCCTCCTTCCATGTACCGAGTGAGTGAGTTGCACAAGAACAGCCTGGATAAAACAGGCTCATGCGTTGTATTTTTTTGTCTTAACAGGTCTAGGAACTGTGCTACCCTCACTGCTTTGTGGTCCTACAAGAGGGAGGTTTGGGTGGGATGTGAGAGGCAACAGGCACTTTGATCTTTCACCAGCAGCTTCAAACCCTCATTGCGTAGTTATGATCCATCAGCCTTCCATTAGGAGGAACTTTATTAAGTAACAAAGCAAGCCTTTCTTTACAGAGGATCCCAAGCACTGTGTCACCACACATTGAAACGTCCCATCTGGAATTCTGATAGATTTAAATGTGTTATTCCCTTTTGACTAATATATTTAGTTCAATCCGTCCCAGCAGTGCCATTGCTGCATGGCAGGGAAAGGGAAGAAGCTCTGGTTATTACCTGTAGGTGTGGGTACTCTTTTAGGTAGGAGTATTGAGCAGGAAATAATCAAGGACAATTTGCAGCTCCCAGAGTAATGTAAAAATTTACAACCAGTAATTAGGTGCCAGATTTGTGATTCTGTGAACTTGTGCAGTTTACCTGTGAATGGGAATCCAATCACACCACAGCATGGTCACACACAGACAGGCAAAAGGCCAAGGTGCACAAAGTCTTTGTCCAGCACAAGAAGGATGTAAATCCATGCCAAAATACTCTTTGGAAGATATGCACCACATTTTGCATGATATTGTATTTGTATACCTATGAAAGCTCTCCCACAAATGAAGAACTAGTTCATAAACTTTTTTTTCAAGTTCAGTGCCTCCAGTTCATAGTAATATAAGATATAGTCTTTGAAATCTATATCTATGGGCAGCTTTGGAAAACAATACTCTCAGGAAGTGCTGTTCGGAAGGGAGCTGTTTATGGAAGCACAGGTCTTGGGGAACAGCCATAGTGTTTTGGGCTCAGATTTGGTGCCAGCTGAGTTGTGTTCACCTTGCTTTGGGCTTATCCCCTCCACAGTGGGTGGAATACAAGGCTGAGAAGGGGGGGAAATGATGCAGAAGGGAGCAGGTGAGGAGTGAATGGAAGAAGGATGGAGGAAGAAGCAGCAGCATATGTAGAAATAGTGTGACAGAAAGAAGAAACCTACTGAGCAGAACTTTCCTAGCAAAAGAGAGAATAACAGATGAGACAGAAATAAGAGATAAATATGATGCAGAGCAAAGCAAATAGAGCATATGATGGTAATGTGGGCAGGTGGCATATAATCACATCCTACTGCAGATGTGGATGCTTTTTATCCATCTCCCCAACACTGGAGTGCCTGCTGTGGCACTGTTTGCCAGGTCTGCATTTCTGTATGCCACATGCCTCCAGGTTGCCATGAGCACCCCAGCCACTTGTGTAATTACCATCAAGTGAATCCAGGCTCACACACCGGCCATCCTGAACTGAGTGGGAAGGACTTGAGTTGGGTAATGAGAACCACAAAGCATCAGGCATTTTGACATTTTTGAGAAAATGAAAGCAGCATATACTACCATTTATTTTCAGCTACAGAAAAGGTCAGAGAATCTACTCCTGACCTAGAGAAGACTAAGTATAGAAAATAGTTGTTTTGGACTAAGAGTAGAACTTCCTGTGGAATAGGGCTTTTACAGCATGTATTTACATTGTAGGGAAAAAACACTTCATTCTCTTGTTAAACTCCTTTTTCAGTTACTCAAATATTCGATACCCTCATAACAAACATTCATGTTTGTATATGAGCCACTGCCATTCTGCCTTTGAAAAAGGTCCCAGGTAGATTAACTCCTTTGCTGGATTGTCTGAAAGATGACTCTTGGAGGAACCAGCCAGTGCATTAGATCAGAGAGTACTGTGTGTTTTTTGTCTTCTTGCTCTGTCTCCCATCCTTGGTTTCTGATTAAAAGTCATTCTCTCTCCTGCTTTCTCTGGAGATAACTGTTCATTCTCTAAGCTCTTGAGCCTGGCAAGCTTTGTCTGCTACAATATCTTACATGCTTACCACAGAGATTTTCCCAGGCTCTCTTTGCTCTAGTCAAAATATTTGTAGGAAAACTGAATAGACATCACTTCTGTCTCCCTTTTACCTTATATGACCTAAATTAGTACTTAGTTATATTCTTCTTAGTGGTATAATGTGGTGAAGGCAATTTATTTGCCATTTCCTAGCATGTTTGCTTTTCATTAGTGAAGCAAAGCGATACTAAAAGACCTCCAATTGGAGACATATAATTTTACCAGGGAAAAGACCAAGAATCCTCTAAATCACATATGTATGTGTAAGCTGTTGCATATGGATGTACTTAAGTTTTTAGAGGGCTAGACATTTTTTTTACAGTTAATGTGTTACTATAGCAACAGCAGTACTTATTCTGGTTCCATCTGACATTCAGACTTTAATAGCTGACAGCATTTTGGAAGGGTTATTTGGATTTTTTTCCCTCCATTTTGCCTTGTTAATAGCAATGAAAATTAAGCATTGGGACAGAGTCTGTTCATGATTAGAGCAGTGCAAGCTTGTTCTCAGCTGAAGAATTTCATAATGTGATCAGTAGCAAAACTTGACCTGTCTAAAATATATTGGGAAAATCTCCGGAGAAGATGAGCCCTTACCTTGAAAGCTTTCTGAAATGACCAGCATCGGAGAGCCTGAAAGAAAAAGTTCTTTAGTTTTTCCAGAAATCAGGTTTATCTCAGTAAAACTAAAGCTTGTATTGGCTCTTTCTTCTTTGCAGAATAGAAAGTAGTTTATGAATATTTCATTGAAAACACTCTTTGGTATCATGATTAGATGTTATCATGTTCACTGCCTTATGGCTTAGAACTCATGGATGTTCAGAAGTCTAACTAAGCAAACTGGGAAACACCAGAATATACTTGGCAGAACTTGGTGATTAACCCAGGGAAGAATCATTTGCCCCAGAAATGATGTTGATGAAAACAGTTTGGCCATGATGACTGTAAGAAGTTGCCCTTCCATACTGAGAGGGCTTGGCATTCACCTAGAACAAAGAATGGGCTATAGAGAAATGCTGTAACTTTTACCCATGTATATTTTCACTGTTTGTAACAAACAGATATATACAGCTATATTACCTTTCTGCTTTGCCAAACAAAAAAATCTCGAATAGTAGCCTAGAAAACAGCATATGTAAACATATAAAAAAAAAAAATCTGTGTATACAATGCAGTATCATTTCAAGGCTTTTATTGGTAGTCCAATAACTCTGTTCATGTTTCTGGCAGAGCTTTTAGAGTACATAACACAGTATAGGAAACAGGTGGGACAGTAATTTAATATTCCTAGTGGCATACTTTAATATCAGAAGAGGCCACTGAGAGTCTTCAAAGAAGCCTCAGAACAAGAACCATTTACTGATATGATGTGCAGTGTCTACCAGATTTTGCATCAAAGCATGTTTTTAAAGACCACTATAAAAGAGGAGAAAACACCACTTTTATTGGGAAATCTATCTTTACAAAGGAAAATGTCCATCATCATTGCATTCTCTAGGCAGCAGCAAGGAAGCGTTCCAAGCTCTGGGATAAGTTTACAGAATGGTAGGTAAAATATTTAGGCACGTAATTCACATTAACTCCAATATCTCTCAAGTGGTGCAGTCACCAACCAACTTGTTAGATCTCCTCAATTCTAAAGTTATATTGAAAATCTTAAAGAAAAAAATAGTAAATTATTAAACGGATGGGTGAGGAGCTGGATGCTAATTTCCTGTTTAAAAACAACAGGTGTTTTAAGTTTGGTACCCTGCTGCAGTAGCAGTGCCGTTATAATAATGATGACTTAAGAATCTAAGTGATTTGTAGGGCAAAATAATGGATTTCTAGGCTATAAAGCACTGTTTATAGCTTAAAAAACATGAAGACTTTTGGCCTTTCATGGGTGGCTGAATGGAACAAAAGCTACTGCTTAAGTCAAGGACATGATCTTTTTGGCAAACTGGCAACCTTGTTTGCCTTCAAAAGACAGTGCTATTGCTGTCTTTCAAGGCAGTGCACCTCCTTTTCACCAGATTGTTTGTTTTAGCTGCTGTTTATACCCCTGTATCTATTCCTGCACTGAAGGAGGTCAGGCCTTATTAAGAATTGGCAGTTTTATGAAAGAAATACACTGTATTTTTCACTTGGAAGAGAGTCTCCTTCATGTACGGTTGTACTGTGAGCCACTACCCAAATGAAAGGTATGGTGGGATCATTTCCTTCCAATTCAGATATTTTCCATTTGCTTACTCAAAGCTCTAACCAACCCTCTAACCATCAACCATGAAATATAGCTTCCCAGTCAACACCCCCCATTTAAAGAGCAAATAGGTCTGTCACAAACCCAGTAATAGGAGAAATATTCAGTGCCAGTTACTATCCTTTTCCCCAGAAAAACAGGCATTTTGCTTGTTTTCTCACACAGCCTGGCCTCAAGCTGGGAACTAAAACAGCCTCACAGTGGCCATCCAGAGGGTGCAGACACAGAGCTGCACAAGGCCAGTGATAAAGATGACATTCAAGCATCTCTAGTCATCATCAACAGTAAAAATTCTGTGAGCTGCTACTAACCATCAGTTGTTGGTATTTCTGCTGCTGACAGGCAAAATTGTATATATTCTAGCTCAGCATACCAAGCATGTGTTGCTTTCTCCAAATTAAGAGGCCTTTAAGACAACTGTGTAAATATTAAGATGTCTGCCAAACACCATTGGTGAGTATGTTGTTCAGCCATCTCAGTAACTATCCTCAATTTATTAAACTGAATTATTTGATTTATTTAAGTAATAGCCAAGATAGCCTTCCCAAGTGCAGTAATTATAATGGTAGATAACCACCAAAACCTGTAAATATTCTTGGAAAAGCTGCAATGTAGGCTTCAACCTCCCATGCCTCTACCCCCTCCTCTTCCTTTTTTGAAATCTCCTTTTTAAAATTATTACAATATGAAATTAAAATAGTCATTGTCTTTAAAAATTTCAATTTGAGATTCCCCATTTAAATAACAAGTCATGGTATATTTTCCATATTCAGGGTGCAGTTCCCAGCAAGCTAATGGGAGCTTATTTGCAAATGGAGCATAGTGCTGCGCTCATTAATGCCTCCTCTGGATGCTTCCACAAGACTTATCTTCTGCCAAAATGTTGGCATAACACACTCACCCAGCAAACTGTTCATTGAAGGTAAAAATGGTTAATAAATGTATGGTGTAGATAAGGTAAAACATCTATTCTAAATTACATTGAATAATCGGGGAAAAAAGAACCCAACAGGACAATTAAAACTTTACAGCACAAAATTTTATTGCTTCTTCCAGTGTGAGGCAAATCAGCTAAGAATTCAACAGACTAGTAGTTTCTTGCTGTCAACAAGGCATTCAAAGCATCTGTGTAAAGTGATCTGCTCTGAGGAAGAGTAGCAGGGCTGTGGGATGCTGAAGATCAGCCCTGCTGCAGCATCACTGGGGCAGGAGATGGGGCCGTGGGGGCTGACCTGGCCCTGGGCAGGACAGGGGGAGCCCTGGGGAAAAGGGGCAGGAGAGTCTGAAATGCCCTCTGGGCACAGACAGACTGGTCCCTATGAAGCTGCAGAGATTTCAGAATCTAGCCTGATGCACAGCTCAGCAGTATATTTGGGGAATTTCATATTCAGACTGAAAATAAAGAGAAAATTAAAAAAAATATCTGAGGCCAAGGTTCCTTTTCAACATGATAGTCTTTCTTGCCAGACAGGATATTCTAATGATGTTCTTCTGCTGAACAGTATAAAACATCAAACAAGTTGCTTTACTATGACATGGGTGGATCTAACTGTCTCCATATGCACATTTTTACAGCATCATTGTTCAATTAATATTTTATATGGTAAGAAAAAGAGTAACAAAAATATTTCATCTGGAAGTATGATCAAAGATTCGTTTCTTTCTGCTGAATATTGTGAGAGTATATAATACGGGACATAAGTCAACTTCTTTTTCCAAAACTGTCTTCTTGTGTAATATTTTCTAAGTCTTATGGCTTTTATTGCAAAGACTATATTAAATGCCTGGGGAGGAGAAATACATGTATATGTATGTCTCAAATCATCCTGAAATGCCTGAAAGGGAGGCAGAGGGGAGAATAGAAAATCATATTGCAGTATTGTTCTCAGCTTTAGCAATGAAATAAGCGTGATGTAATATTGAATAGTTATAGGGTTACTGTAGCAAAAAAGATATTTTAAGGGACAAACTCCTAGAATTCCTGACTTTCATCTGTTAAAATCATACCTTCTGGTAAAGAGAGGGAAGATCTTATCATCGCAGGAATAATAAGTCTGTATATTAGAAGCATGAAATATTATTATCAATTTTCATCTATTTCTATTTCAGTGAATCAATATAGATCAGAATTAGGGCAGAAAAAAACCAACTCTCCATGTGACATTTCTTATTCTATGCCACATTTCACATGTACTCAGGGTGAAGTCATGTCTTCCTATGATAAACGTTATGGCTACCTGTAATTCCCAGTAACACTGCAGCAGAGACAGCATCAGCTCAGTGGTCTCCTTCCAAGCACAACAAAGAAACATAGGTTAAAGGCAGCCCTGAGATTCCTGATTTTTACGTTCAGAGTTTGGCTGTATCATCAATGTTATGTGTTACACAGAGAAAATTCACTTCATACTTTCTAACTGTGAGTTGAAAAATAGGATAAATATTTCTCTGTGCCATTATGGTGGGACATAAAAGATTAAAAACAAATCATCCGTTGAGAAAATGAAGAACAGAGAAACAGACTGAAAAAGTATAACTGAACTTCAACTGAACCCAAAGGTTATCTGTATCTTTACATGGCTGCAAACACAGATAACCTGCAGCCTTCCTGTCAGCTGCAGTACTGAAGCAGATCCCTTGGCATAAGGGTAGATCTGAGGGTTCTCTCCTGTGCTGATGTAGGACAGAAGTTATACAGCCTGGAAGATCAGAGTAGCAGATTGGACCTGGCCTACCACCAACCTACAAATTTATCTCTTTCAGATGAGAAAGAAAATTGCTAAAGATGTATCTACTAAGGGGTCAGGGAACACAGGCATCTCCTATATTTTGATTCTGTTTCCTCCAGGGAAAAACAAAAACCAGGTTTGAAATAAAGAAAAGACAATAGCTTTCCAGTTCCATTTTTTTTCCCCTGGAAGTCCACAGAGAGAAAAAATGTGGTGGGCTCAAAAATGCTGAAAATAGCAATGCAAAATAAAGCTGATTGATCCAGAAGTTTTACCATGGTGAAAATAAGTGAGACAGATTAATGCTAAATGTAAAAAACCCCAGCAACCTCACAACTACAAATTTCACTTCCTTCCTCAGGTTAAGGTATAAGCATCTTTTAATATACATATGCACATTCTATATGAGTAATCCTTATCCCTTTGGCTGTCTGTCCCTAGGGAAAATTTATGTTTCATGGAATTTTTGTTTTGTTTTCTATGGTTTTATGGTTTTCAGTTTTGCATTTTTGGGGGTTTCATTTATTTTGTGTAAGTCACAATTCTGAATTCCTTGTAAGAAGAAGTGTTTTCTTGATATGTTATCAAAGATGTAATGGGAAAAGTTTTATGTTTTAACCACACGCAAAATGCCAGAATTTTGTCTGCTCTGGACACAAAGTATGAGTCTAAATATACTCAATGAAACTTTTTTTTTCTCCTCCTAGAAAGAGTGTGAATTCAGCTACATGTCATTTAAGGAAATAAAGTTGAGGTACTCCAAAAAATACCCATTTCATGACAGATGCCAATTTCAGTACAGGGACTACATCATGTGATTACAAAGTCTGTTTACTATGTTCTTTTGATTCCCAGTATTAGGCTTTACTAACACTCATAAAAGATCAGGGTGTCTAGAAAAGGTCACCTGAAAAAAAATTCACCTGTTAAAAATCTTCCACATCGCAAGTATAAGAGTACTCTTTCATTTCTCTCCTTAGCTTAAAAGCCAGCTTGAAGCTGCAGCAGGGAAAAAAAAAATAAAACTGAATAGTTCATTTAGTATGTTAAACATTTTCTAATTCAGCGCTTCCCTTGAATACTTCAGTCAAAAATTTATTGTTCCCACCTGAATGTCCTTGGGATGGGCAACTTACAGTATGTGCACTCCTCAACACATTTCAAGATGAAGCCTATCTATATCTTTCCTTGGATCAAGCTTTCTGGCATCCAAATCTGTATTGCACCTGAGTAGACCTTTTCCTCCTGTGGACATCTGTCTGCATCCCTGTTGCAGTGAAGCTGGTAGTGTAAATCATGTAAAGGAATGTCATGTGTTTGATCTGCTCTTCAGCTGTGCGTTCTCCTCCACAAAAAGAACCAAGAGGCCATGGGGAGGAGATTGCCAGGAAAGGTGATACTGCTGGCACCAGGTTAAAGCAGCTCCTTCAAAACATACCCAGGGAAGAGAGGCAGAGAGATGAAAATGAAAGTTCTACCACTGGCCTTGTGCAAGCCTTTCTTCTCCTTCAGTACAGTCAAGGCTTACATACTGAACTTCAAAAGTTGAAGACTTTTAAAATTTTTGAAATATCCCTAACTCAGCTAGGTATGGAGACTTGTTCGTTATGCCACTCTAGTCTTTTCATTTCCAGGAAGGAAGAGATAATGCAAGGATAATTTAAGCTTGCAATTTAAAATACTCTTTTTTATCATGATTGAAAAAAATATCAAGTCTGTGATACAAACTGATGAATGTGACACCTGGTAAAAGATGACTTTGGATATCTATGTCTAATGGCAGAGCACACTTAAGCTTCTCACACATTCTGAATGAATGGAAATACACAGGAATTACCTGTCAGGTTTTGGTGGTAGCTGCTGCTGGTTTGCACCCCTTTTTCACACATACAAAGGAAGACTATAAAGTCTTTCAAAATACACTAAATAATGACAGAACAAAACATATGTTTTTCCAAAGAAAATATGATCTTAAAGAAGATTTGTTTTACTGTTGCAAGAATGACAATTTCAAGAAAATAGAAGTAGGATGGTTCCCATCATGGCACGTTTTTATTAAAGATAACACAATGCAATGGAGTGGTGGAGACCTTCTGGACCGCATTCTATAGGGGAACAGAAGTGACCAGGGCCACTTGAGGAGCATGAGTCATTATTGATGCTAATTTAATTGCTTATGAGACTCAACAAATACTCTTTTTCTCTTCATGATATTCTTAGCACATAAAAATTATGATTTGCAGATGGATTTTTTTAGCACTTTTAAAACGAGACTCTTTACCTGCTGAGAGTAGAATGGCCCATGATGGCCCTTACCAAATGCAGCAAAGGAAGTGGAACAGCCTTATGGCCCAACATTTGATCAAAGCAGTTCTGAAATGAGTTGTCTTCTGGATGAACACTTCTTGCAAATACTTGCTTCGTCATGTTTTGCTGTGAAACTGACTTTCCAAATGGGACCTGTCACAGCACCAAAAATATGTGGTTATGAATCCAAAATGGTGTCATTCCATCTCTGCTGTTAGTGGGATGGCAGAGGAGACAGTGGGTTCAAACTGGTTATGGCTGTTTGGGGGAAGTTAAGAGGACCTTTCTTCTTTTTAGTCCAGTAGTGCATTAAGGTTGTACCTAGTTCTGATCTATATACCAAATTTATTGAAGACAAAAGTAAAAAAAAAAAAGAAAAAAGTAGTCCATTTTGGAAAATATTTTTGATGTTACATCCGCTCAGAAATACAGTAAAGAAGGAAATATTTCCCTCATAAGATGTCATGCCAGTTTTCTTCAAACCTCTTCAGCTGCAGCCTCTACTACAGAACTGAAGACTTATTTATCTATATCACTCATATACACTGACATTTCTTAATTCTCAATAACCTTTCACCAGAGAGGTAAAAGGGAATTTAAACCACTAGAAAAAATATAAAACATTTGTGGTATAACTGTGGAGTCTGATTCCTAAGAGAAATGAGAAAAAATGGAGGTGATACTTTACATCAGTTATTCAGCCATAAGTGTATCAAAGAAATATAGAAAATTTTGACTGTCATTTGGCGTTAATAGCTTTCTGTGGAAGTGATCATCATTCTTCATTGTGCAGTTCATACTTTAGGATGAAGTAGCTTACAATAGCCCCTTGACTGAAGAACTGTGTAGAAGTCAATCAAAATGGACTGTGATTTTTGTGTGTGCATTTTGTAGTCTTTCTGTTAATTGATTGCTTCTTCTGATGTCTAATTGCCTCAATTTGTTAAGGTAGCATTCAAAAGAACAAAGTTTTAAAATAACAGAATCTGAAGCTCTTTTGGCCTTGTCATCACGTTGCTACACATGGGAAGACTCAACACAAGAATATGGCACCGAGTCAACAAAGTATTTACAGCACTTCCCTACCTTTGCAGGTCTGGCACATACAAAACCATATTTACTTTTTTAATTTCCTACTTTGTAAGACAAACTGCCCATTTTTTTAACATATTCTAACAAAAGCTACAATAGACCTACAGATCATGTGTATATTAGGAAATGAACCTGTTTAAAGAGATGTTTACATTTAGAGCCAATACATGCCAGATTGTATGTGAAACAGACTTTACATAAGTCTTCACCTCATCAAGTGCAGCATATGGCTGAGTTGCAGCACAGAATAGCAGGTCTTATTTAGTGAAGTAGAGCTTTCCAGAGCTTCTACCAACAGTTTCTTGTATGTTTTTCCTTGATGGCATGGCCCAAGAGAAAATAATTGCGGTTTCTTAGTCTGAGGAGAGTAGCCTTCAAATACTTAGAGGCGTGCACTGTCTGCACCTCTACAGTAAATAAAAATATAAAAGTGTCTGGTGGTCATTGCACAACTCCACTTGCAAGAATAACAAATATTCCTAAAGACTTGTTTGGGAGGCTGCAACATCTCTGGGAAGTGTGACAACAGGCTAGATACAGTTCTGCCATGGTTGAGGAAAGATTGGTCCTGCTGTGGGATAGAGAGCTAGACAGGATAGTTCTGGAGGTTTTTTTCCTATTTTGTAAGACTGACTCTTGTTTCTGAAAAAACGAATCAATTTTCTGTATGGCAAAATAAAAATATCTGAATTCTGCTGTGTTATGATTTACTTCATGCCACCAGCCTGGAACAGGGTACACACATATACACAAAATATTGAGATGAAACTTGACAAATTTGTTTTATTAATTGACTGCTCATCTGGTCTTATTTCTACAAAACAGTGCTTCAGGTGCAATTTAAACTACACATCCATCTTTTTTTTCTCCCCATTTCAACTATCAGTTCCATGGAACTACTGCTACTCCCTTATCTGTGACGAAAGCATCAACAAGGCAAGAGGTTGCCAAGTGCTCATGTCTCCTACGCCAGTTTTCTAAGAAAGAGAACTCTTGTGTCTTCAAAGTCAGGATAAAGCATACAGAGTTTAAATGGGGGAGAGATCTTTTGAGAGTATTCTTCAGATTTTCATTAATTTTAAAGAAATGGTGCAAATGACAGAACAAGTGTGCCAATGTGTTCTTGAGCATCCCTCACCCAATGTTTTTTCCTCAGAGCTCTGAAGACATGATATGCAAGTGCTGAGCACCATTCCAGAAGCAGAATGTTGCAGTGTATTTATTTCCTTTGCATGGGCTTATTGCAAATTTTGCACATAACTTGTGAGCTGCTGTTACCCTTCATGGCAAGCAACCAAGGGGAATGTAGGCCCTTAATAAGAACCAGTCCATTTTGCAAATGGACCTCAGAGTAGCTTTCAGAGGCAGCAGGACTGCAACTGCTGATGCTGTGAGGATGACCAGGAAACATGTCCAATACATAGTTTTGGGTGTTAAGTACTTAAAAAAAAAAAAAAAAAAGATACATGTTGGCTATTATTGGGCATGAACCATAATAAGGTTGTTTCTGCCATTTGTTGCTAGACAGAACCTAAAGCTATTCAGTGAGATTATCTGAATAAATTTGTCTTTAGAAAGCAGATGTTCACCAGATGTTCTTCAACTCATACAATAAAATTACAAGTAGATATATTCCTTTCTTTTTAAGCCACAAAAAGGTATTGATAGGTTTGAAATCTGACTTTAATTATCCTCTTACTATTGTCTTCCACAGAGAAACAGAAGAAGTAACATTTACAGCATTAGCAGTCACATAAAAGCATATCTGCAAGCTAATTACTTTAAATATGTTATGAAGACACCTTTCATAATTTGCTGGCTAATGTCAATATGGAACTGATTAATCCATGAAAACTCTCCTGTGATTCCAGAAGTATCTGACTGCAACATTCATTCTACAACTATCAACATGGGAAGACGGAGCAATGTAAACTATCCAGACTTCTGTAAGGCCTTTAACAATGTCCCACATGACATCCCTAAGTCCAGAAGGGAGAGACATGGGTTCAAAGGGTGGACTATTTGGTGGATAAGGAATTAGCTGAACAGAGAAAGCCAGAGAATTGTGGCCAATGGCTCTATGTCCAGGCTGAGGCCGGTGACAAATGTTGTCCCTCAGGGCTCTGTCTTGACATTGGTGTTGTTCAACATTGCCATCAACAACACAGACAGAGGGATCAAGTGCACCCTCAGCAAGGAAGCTGAGCAGGGCAATTGGCATAACACAAGGATGGGATGCCATCCAGAGGGACCTGGACAAACATGAGAAGTGGGCCCATGAAAACCTCATGAAGTACAAGTCAAAGGACAAGGTGCTACACTTGGGTCAGCATAATCCCAGACATGAGCACAGACTGGGAGAAGAACTCATTGACAGTCCTTCCCTGTGAAGGAGGACTTAGGAATTCTCGTGGATGAAGAACTGGACATGAGCCAGCAATGTGCACTGGCAGCCCAGAAAGCCCAATTTGTCCTGGGCTGCATCCAAAGCAGTGTGGCCAGCAGGGTGAGGGAGGGGATTGTGCCCCTCTGCTCTGCCCCACCTGCAGTGCTACATCCAGCTCTGGGGACCCCAGCACAGAAAGGACATGGACCTGTTGGAGCAGGTGCAGAGGAGGGACACCAAGATGGTCAGAGGGCTGGAGCACCTCTCCTGTGAAGACAGGCTGAGAGAGCTGGGGAACAGAAAGTTTTAGGGAGACTTTATAGCACCTTCCAGTATTCAAGGGGGCATATACAAAAGAAGGAGAGCGACTTTTTACGCAGGAAAATTGTGACAGGATAAGGGAGGATGGTTTTAAACTGAAGAAATTCTTCACTGAGAGGACGGTAAGACACAGGAAAAGTTTGCCCAGAGAAGTTGTGGATGTCCCATTCCTTGGAGTGTTTAAGGCCATTCTGGACAGAGCTTTGAACAACCAGGTTTAGTGGGATGTGTCCCTGCCCGTGGCAGGAGGGTTGGAACTAGATGATTTATGAGGTCCCTTCCTATCCAAGCCTTTCTGTGTTTCTATAATTTTATGATTCTCTCAATTCTGTAAAAACAACTTTGATATATACATTTTTTACCATGCAGTACAACATATTTTTGATCAAATCCTAACAGAAAAAATATTGAAGACCTGTAAGTTACCTGACCATTGTTATATGTGCTTGTTCAAAGTAAATTATTGTTTTATCAGTAATTACAAAAAAATTCAGAGCAATGATGCATCACATAAAATTGAGAAGGGTTTTGTAGAAGAAAGTCTTTTGACAGAAGTAGTCAAAGAGAGAGATAATTTTTCAGAAACAAAAGCTGTTCACCAGACTAAGCCAAGGATACCTAAGCTTGACAATTTATGAGTATCATGGTGTGTTAGGAAAATGTATTTGTTTGCTGCAATTCTATTTTTCCTCTTATTTTAATTTACCTTTCTTTAGATTTTTGTTGTCAGTCTGATATTTCGAAGTACATCTGTAATAAAAAGAAAGATCCATAGCATGTAAAAAGACACAGAAAATGTTGAGCAGGTGCAAGAAAATGAAATTGAGAAATCTGCAGAGCATAACTAAGTCAACTGGACAGAAGTATCTTCTATCAATGAATGAAATTGTCAGTGGGTTGAAGAAGCTACTTTTAAGAGAAAGGTCCAAAGGATAATGATGAACTCAGATTGTTCAGGGACACATTAGGGACATTATTGCAACAATATCTAGAAACCATTCAGAGCAAGTACCGTCCTTGTGGTGGGATGATGGGTCCTTGTGGGTGATTGACATTGTGTCCCAGTCCAGTATGTCTTATAACAAGTTTCTACTACATCTGTATTTTAAAATTAAGGATAGGGGGACTGACACCAGCAGGCAAAATTGGCCTGGCTGAAGTTTCTTGTTCATAAATTTGCAAGGCAACCATGGAAACCATGGAAACCACATACCTGATGAAACATATCTTTGCCACCAAGATGAACCTGCATTTTTCCCCTTAGGTGAACCTAAGGGGAAAAATACATTGCAGTAAGAAATCTTAGTGTAGGAATTCAAGAGTACCTCAGAAAAACTTTGGTCTACGCATACTTTAAAAAGCATTTGCTTCTAGGAATTCTTGGCTACCTACCTAGCACATCCTGGCATAGGCTGAAAGGGGTGACTATAGAACCTGTTTCCCTACACTGCAGGTGTATAGATGGAAATCCTTGAGTACCATAGTCAGACTCTGTGTATGGTGTGTGGGTGTGATCAATTTTTCCTAGATCTCTGCAAGACCCAGGCATCGAGTGAAAGGGAAAATGTCAAATTCTCGAAAGATATTTGATAAATATGTTTGTTGATATTAGACATTCATTTCTACCTTATCATGAGAAAAAAACTATAGCAAGGCCCCTTTGCATGCAAGAAGGCTTTAGAATAAAACAAAAATATGGAAAGGCAAAAATTTGGCTTCAGGTGGAGGCCTTGGATAAGAGTTAGAGGACAAGACATTATATCAGCTATGCAGAAACAGGATTTTCCTTGGGACATCCTAAAAAGGCAGCAGACTAACCTTCATCTTAATAACAGACACAGTGTAATGTCTGTCTTACAAAATGTCTTTAAGGCTGGATTTGGTCATGGTAGAAATAGGAAAGAATTCTGGCAGTAAAAATCCTATAATATTTATCTCACTGGAACGGTACTGCAGGATGATAACACTGATGTGTGTATATACATTTGTGTCTACACACGTACTTTAGCACCTGCTCTAAACCAGTCTGTTCTCTAGTCTGAATTCTGGCGCTATCTGATTAACAGACCACCTGGTTACACCCTCCTTCCAGGCAGCTGGAGAGAGTGATAAGGTTTTTCCTCTTCTCCAGGCTAAATAACTCCAGCTCCCTTAGTGGCTTCTCATAGGTCTTGTATTCTAGACCCCCTTACTAGCCTTGTTGCCCTTCTCTGGGCAAGTTCCAGCATCTCAACATCCTTGTGAAACTGGAGGGCCAAGAAATGGCCACAGCAGTCAAGGTGTGCAGCCTCACCAGTGCCAAGTATAGGGGAAAATCACTGCCCTGGTCCTGTTGGCCACACTATTGCTGGTACAGGCCAGAATGCCATTGGCCTTTTTGGCCACATGAGCACACTGCTGCCTCATGTTCAGTGTGCCGTAAATTAGTACCCCCAGGTCCCTTTCTGCTGGGAAGATTTCTAGCTACTCTGTCCCTAGCCTGTAGCGCTGCAGGGGGTTGTTGTACCCAAAGTATACCAGCATTTGGTCTTGTTGAACCTCACGTTATTTGATTTGGTCCATTAGTCGAGCCTGTCCAGGTCCCTCTGCAGAGCCCTTCTAGCCTCCAACAGATCGACACTCCCCACTATTTGGTGTCATCTTCAAATTTCCAAATGGTAGACTCGATCCTCTCATCCAGATCATCAATAAAAAGTATTAAACAGAGCTGGCATAGATCCCTGGAGGACACCAGTAGGGACTGGCCACCCGCCAGATGCAGCACTGTTCACCACCACTCTCTGGGCCAGGCCATCCAGCCAGTTCTCAAACCCAGCAAAGAGTGCTCCTGTCCCAGCTGTGGGCTGACAGCTTTTCCAGGAGTGCTGTGGGAGACAGTGTCCAAGGCCTTGCTGAAGTCCAGGTAGACACATCCACAGCTTTTCCCTTNCTAGCCTGTAGCGCTGCAGGGGGTTGTTGTACCCAAAGTATACCAGCATTTGGTCTTGTTGAACCTCACGTTATTTGATTTGGTCCATTAGTCGAGCCTGTCCAGGTCCCTCTGCAGAGCCCTTCTAGCCTCCAACAGATCGACACTCCCCACTATTTGGTGTCATCTTCAAATTTCCAAATGGTAGACTCGATCCTCTCATCCAGATCATCAATAAAAAGTATTAAACAGAGCTGGCATAGATCCCTGGAGGACACCAGTAGGGACTGGCCACCCGCCAGATGCAGCACTGTTCACCACCACTCTCTGGGCCAGGCCATCCAGCCAGTTCTCAAACCCAGCAAAGAGTGCTCCTGTCCCAGCTGTGGGCTGACAGCTTTTCCAGGAGTGCTGTGGGAGACAGTGTCCAAGGCCTTGCTGAAGTCCAGGTAGACACATCCACAGCTTTTCCCTTATCCACCAGGTGGGTCACCTGGTCATAAAAGGAGATCAGGTTGGTCAGGCAGGACCTGCCATTCCTGAACCTTTGCTGGCTGGGTCTACAGGAATGAGTGCACTGTAATGCAAGGAAGATCACAGATGTGAAAATTGAAATAAGCTTAGAATATGAGTATGGTGTGGATCAGGGATCAGCAGCTGGGCTTTCTCCTGGCAGTGGGGCAAAACAAGCATCCAGATTTTGAGCCTGATCAAAGCTTGTCAAAGAAGCAGATGCAGCCTGTAGTTTTTCCTTCAGGACCCCTCAGACACCCTCAGGAGCATGATAATGCCTCTCCCACAGCTTGTAATGAGTTAAAGACCAAACATGCACACACATATAGGGGTGATTATCTGAGCCAAGCATTAATGCAAGGAGCATTAATGCAACATAAGCCCAAAATATCATTATACCATATATAACTGACAGCAAAAGTGTATTTAAATACTTGTATTACTTGGGTAACTTTTGATGGTAACTAGAGCAACCTGACAGAGGAATTACCTTACAAAAAGAGGAACGAGCAAAAATATTTGAACTTCCACATTTTTATCTTATATATAGAAATAGATTGCCTTTTATGTGGGGTTTAGCAGGAGGTTGAGGTGACAGCTTCCAGACTGCACAGCTGAAAATGAATTGCAACAACAGAGCTTTTTCCAAACTCAAACCTATTATGCCACTGAATGTTGATGCAAACATACACAAGAGACAATGGCAGCTCAGAAACACATGGTCCTTGGGGGTTAAGTTCCCTAATACTTGATAAGCAGGAGTTTGCAGGTGGTGTATGTGAGAAATTTTAAGTTTGTATATCTACACAATTATGAAAGAGGAGTGAAAAATTTCAGAGGAAATACCTTCTTCAGTGACAGGATAGAGAGTGGATCCACAAATCACCACATGACTCACATCATAGCTCTGCTGTTCCAGAGACTCTTTCCATTTGCTGGTGCACTGCAGATAATATCCCCACCAAATTCATTACATGCAAAAATTTTCAAAGCTGGGGATAAAAAATTAGATAAACTCAAAGAATTTGCTTATAGGTCACAGCAAATCAGAGACCTGCATAATGGTCCCTTAGTTATGATGGAATAAAAAGATATCCCACAAATTGTTTTAAAACCAGCAAGAAATGCATGTGCATTTACTTTAAACATTTCATGCCACGTTTATGCTGACCTTGATATCTACTTCTTTCTACATATGGAGTCTTGTGGGTCTTGAAATCAGCATGATTTCCCTTTCCGAAAGCCAGCACCTCTCTGGAAAGAGGGATTCCTTTTGTTTTTGTCAGTTCTTGGGCTGCTGCCCTTCTAGACAAAACCAGTCCAATAGTCTCAGCAGGAAATCACAGCCAGTGCTGTCAGAGCCAGTTGGTCTCCTATTATCCTATTCCTGTGGAATGGCTTATCTTGAGTCATTGTTTCCTTACAGCCTCTTTTTAGACTTAATCAATGTACTCATACAGTGACTACCCTGTAATAAGGTCATCAGAGTTTTTATACATTTTTATGGCCTGCTCAACATCCTTCACAATAGTTAACTTGAGAGATTTCTGTCATTGTAAAGATGGGCCTTAGGCCCATTGTTTCTTGGCTGAACTAAAAAACATCTTCTAGAAAGACACCCAAAGCATAAATAATTTTTGGAAAATATGATCAAATCCTTCATAAAAACAAATGTGTAATGAGGTAAAGAAATATAACCAGAAGAAGATGAAAGACTGGGCAATCTTTTTTCTTCAAGAGATGGGAATGTGATATTTGAGACAATAAATAATGTTAGAAAACAATTTCAAAAACAAAGTAATAAAAAGGATCGGGAAGAATACCCTGGAGATCATCTTCACTGAATGTGGTTTCAGCATCAATTCTTGAGTGCACTAAAATTACTCACTCCTGTCCTAAAACTGCCCGTTCCAAATAAGACACAGTTCTGCGTAGACCCATTAATCCCCTACATCCCCTCTGTGCTGATTAAGTGGCTTAAAGAAGTTTATTTAGTCTCTCTAGCTTTCAAGATGAAAGGCTATTTCCTCAAATACTCAAGGCTTGTAGATACAGAAGGTTAAAGCTTCATTCCACATACTAGACTGGAATATCCTTGGTCAAGGGCCCCCTCAGAATACAATCATCAGAACACAGTGCACTGGGAAGTGCTAAAATGAGATGAGACAGGACGACACCACTTATAGTGGTACTCTTTAGTTCAGGTCACAGTGTGTTGTTCTTGCAAGGTCTCCCAGATAACAAAAAGAAAAACAGAAGGAGGAAGGCAAAACACAGAAACCTTCTGCTTCACTTGTCACCTTCATTCAGAGTAAGAGAATGAATGAGAATCCATGCTCAGCCATGCTAAAAGCACTAAGGGGCAGAGTTACTTAACTAGTTAATATTTCAATAAATTTAAGGCAATATTCATGCAACAGCCAAAGAATATCTCAAAGCTCTGTCACAGATTGGAAACACTCTATTCATTCTGCATGGACACTTTTCCTGTCTTAAGCCTTCTGGAGCATCTATCTCCTGAGATGCCTAACCTCTCTAAAATTGCTAGATCTCCACATCATGAGAAGAAAACTTCCAAAAGGCTTTTTCATCCCTTTTTGCAATTTACAATTAAAGGGATTATCATTACGAATACTAATGAGAAGTTGTATTGAAGTTACTACTAAGAACAAATGACAAAAATAAAGGCATTTTGGCTGAAATGTGAAAAATTCAAAGTTAAACTCCAGGATTTGCATCAGGTAGGTTTAGAGCTCCAACACGAGGCCTTTAGCCTGTCTGGAAGTCCCAGGGCAGAGGAATGAGAATCTCCTTCCCTACTACATGTGAATTCCTGCATGGACAAACCTGGGCCATACTCAGCAGGCTGGGTCCAACAAAGAGCTCTCTCATTCAGTGCACAGAAGCAAAAGTTTTACCTTGGTGATGAGTGGTCTCCTCTGCAGAGGCATTTTCAAGTGAAGGCAAGAGCATCAAGCTTTCACTGGCTGCATCAACACATGCAGCTCTGGTAGACACAGAAATGGAAACTTGCTTTTAACATGATTTTAACCATGCCTTCTGTCAGCAAGCAAGGACCAATAAAGACAATTTTACTGTTCTGTGAAGACACACTGATACTCCATGCATCTTTTAAGCTAATTCATCTTCTCCCCAATACAATAGGGTAACAAAACACATGAATATAACTGGAAGACTTGCAAATTGACTGGACTTAATAAGGAGTATTTACAGTGTTTATGATACACAGTATGTATGTGGAGTCACATTCAGAAAAAGTGCACTGTGATTACTGACATTTTTACAATTAAAATTTTGCCCAATAAATCTCATAGAGGACAAGCACGGGACTTTGTTCAAGAACACTGCCATGTTCACTATTTCCAGCTGCAAGTTTTTTGAATGTTCACTGTAAATTAATCCCTGTTTGCCTCTATAACACTCCAACACTTTCTAATTTTTGTTATTAACTTTTGAAAGTTTTAATGGCAGATAAAAATATATGAAATCACTGTGATCATTACCAGCTTATATATGCAAGGAGAACACTCCATGTAAGAGTATTTTTGGTATTTAAGTCTAAAAATGTGGAAGAGAAATAAAGGGAAAGGGAATTTTAGAGAAAACACTGTGAATGAAAACTTAAAGAGTTCTGTGAGAACTTCTGATCAGATAATTGAGTTTCCTTATTATCCAGTGAGGAAAGAAGATAACTTTGGCTAAAATCTCATAATTTTTTAGCGGTAAAGTGAAATCTGTAAGGTGACAAATGTCAAATAAAAAATAAGATGATGGTAGAAACAGAAATCATGTCTGGCAGAGCAATGAATGTCAAGAAGAAATTTGAATATACTAGTTATTAATTATTGTAATAGGGAGGCTGTTCATGTAGGAATGTTGATGGAGAAAAGACAGAAGTATGACACTAATATTTCCACTCTGTATTTGAAAAGAAACAGAACAAGGTAACTGTAAGAGGAAAGTAAGCTTGTAACCACTTTGCTAAGCAGTATTCAGTGAGAGAGAAACTAGGAAAAAATCATTAGTCCTGAATATCTTGAATGCTAAAGTTCTGATTTTTTTTGCTGGGGGATCTTTAGTCCAGGGGAATAAACTTTTTATAATGTTTTGAATACCAGCAGGAATCCAAACTGTTAGTCCGCCAGAAACTAAATGGAAAAACAAATATGGTATTGCCTCAACTGGAGGTAATCAAGGATAGTAATATAATTAATGTGCACTGTAAGAGGTCATTTGTAGGAAATAAGCTCATTTAAAGAAAGCTCCACATGGCTGATGCCTGTTTACAAGGGTGTTTCTATGCATGCAGATCATCTGCTGGCATATGTTAGAGGTTGAGGAGGTGAAAAGAACAATACTGACATCACTTGTGCTAAGTGATGATTACCTCTTCTGAGCTGGGCTTTTCCTGCTCTAAAGGCACTAGTTAAGGACTTTTTTCAGACACATTCTCTGCTTGCCTCAGATTTTTGAGAGCTACTCACATAAAAGCACAGAAAAATTTGGTTCCCTGCTTGTCCTAGCCAAGATATGATCTGCAGCCTAGACAGAGAGAGCACCACACATTCAATGACCGATGCTTTTGTTGCTTTTCAGCTTCATAAAGCTTCATCTAAGTGCTCTTGCATGTCTCTAGCAGCTGCTGCTCCGGGTGATGTCCGGGTGACTTGAGATGTCCTGCCACCTGTGTGAGGGGTGGCATCAGCTCTGCATTTCAGAAGCCTCCTTGATGAGAAGCTAATCAAATGTGCAGTATTCTGCAGTGTGAAATCCCCCACGCAAAGTCCCTGGGGAAGTTCTCAGGACCACCTTCTAGAATTACTGGGTTTGGTCAGGCTGGATTGGGTTTGGTTCTTTGTTTTGTTTTTTGTTTCCTTTTTCCATTTTTGTTCCACTTTCAGCTCCCAGATGTTCCCATGAACATTGGCACGTTGTACTGAGATGCAACTGGACTATAAATAAATACTAAACCCCTTAGTTACACACACAATGAAATTGTGGGAGTTGCAACTACTCCACCTGACAGGTCAGTATGAATCAGTTCATTATAACATAAAAGACACATACTTTAGATGGCAGTGATATTTTGTAGCCTCAACTTTAAAACATCAGAGGTGACACAGAGAGAATACTATTATCATTAAAAAGAAAGAAAATCTCTCCAAAGGCTTGTGGTCTATCTCAATGCCAATTACACTCTGGACATAACTATATGCACAAGGTTTATCACGGCCAGAAACTTCAGCCAAAAGTTGTTTCCAAAACTGTGGATAATGACATTTGTGCCAAGTATAAGTAAAGACTTTGAAAACACAAACTGCTACAAGGCAGTTATCCTGCAACCACAGTCCTCTTAGTTAAGTGGCCTGTATTCTTTGGTTGCAACATTTAAAATGTTGATGGGGCTGCTCTTAAGGCTCATGTATTTTTCAAGAAGTTATTTGCTACAAAGTCAAACCATCTCAGAAAAAGTAACTGCAGTTGAAAATCCACATTAGAATAACACAGGCTTTGCTGACAGCCAAAAATTTTCTGACATTGCTGCACTCAAGATTGCATTCACATTTTATAATGGGAACAAGGAAACCAATTCCTTGTGGTTGTGGCAAAGTGCCCTTTTATCCTGTAGCCATACTGAATGCAAGCATCCTTTGGTCTGGGTCAATATCAAACTCTTGTTAAGCAATCCTAACTAAGTATTATAGACACAATTCTGTATCTAATAGTACTACAGTCTACTCTGAAATGCATTTACAGCTCAAAGTTGCAAAGATGTCTAATGTTCAAAGTAGAAGGAAGAAAGTCTCTTCTCCTTCAGTGAGGTCAAACTCAAACTTGTAGCTCATAGAAGATAATACTATGATATCAGAATAAAGAAGCACCAAATTAAAATTCTGTTTTCTCCCTATCTGCCAAGTCCACAGAGATGAGTAGATATGATTGCCTACAAAATTTAATCCATCACCTATTCAAAAATCATACATTCATTTTACACAACCCAATAGCATCACATTAGAGCATTTTGTTTTAAACTCCCTTTTACTGAGAATTTTTGAAATCTTACCAGGTGTGTTGATATCAGCAGTACCACCTTATAGTCTTTTTGAATTACAACTGTTTTCTATAATTTTCCATATTGTCTGGATTATTTCTACTGGATTTCAACAGCCTCACTCTAGTAAGGCTCACAGACTTATAAATTTGACCTTTATTATTCCAGCTTCAGCTTTCTAGGTCTCAAATTCCCAGTGAAGATATTACAATAAGCAAACTGTAGATAATAAGTAATTATTCCTTTACACAAGTAAATTCTATTCCTTATATCAAGACTGGCTTAGCTTTCCCATCTATTACCTCTATATCTTAAAAAAGCTAATTTTCTTTATTTCTTTTTTATTTTTCAGGAGGCTCACCAAGACTAATCAATTTTACAAACACTGCTGATTTTATATTACTCACCAAGAAATTCCAACTCCGTTCTAGTTACTTTGATTTTGCAGACTGGATTCTGTAATGTGTCATCGTATGTGTGTCATCATGTCCTGTCTACTGCTACAAATTTTGCCTCCTTCCCCTTAACATTCTGAGTTTTCTTATAACTTTCACATTGAACTTCTCCTTTTCAAAGTATCTACATTTGTCTGTGTGAGTAATCATAGAATAAAGTCAGAAAATTTTTGGCATGAACTAGAGGAGCGCATGAGCTTATTTGTCTCCCTCACTTGCTAGCAGTAGCTTCTCTACTAGATATGAAGATGACATTAGAAAATGAGTATTTCACCCTATGGTTACTTGTTTCTGGACCCCAGGAAGGAAACACAGAAAAGGAGCACAGCGATATTAGTTGGCAAATGAGGCGTGGTCAGGATTATGCTCTGAGGAGCCTCTTCTTACTCCTGGGTCAGCACTCTGGTATCAGGGACCACACAGGGAAATTTACAGATCACCTGCAATGAATTCCTGGAGCCTAGTGCCAAAAAAAAAAAAAAATTGACAGAAACATTAACATAGGACAATGAGTAACTGGAACCTTTAAGCTGGTGAAAGAGAAAGCCAACCATTTCCTTCCTGGATTTAGAAACATTTCTCAAGGACTTATTCTCTTTGTACTCTGAGTTTGCGAGACAACTACCCCTAAATACTGCAGAGATGGCAATGTTGTCAGAAACAGTATACCTTCAGTAAAGATTTTTTAAGCGTTTCCTGCAAATTGTGGTCCTTATATGCAAAAAACATATATATTTCCTGCAAGCAAGCCTGCTTTCTTTCCACAATTACACCCCTTTCACTGCCAAGGAGAAAATTAGGCTGCTAACAGTCTGACTGGGGAGACCACAGAGCTTTTTGACTGTCATCTTCCTATTTCCTCTGATCAGATTTGGCAGTTGGGGATGAATTGAATAAAACTTTGTATCTGCTGACCCAAATGCTTTACTAAGACAGAATAACTTCATCAGGGTATAGAGAGTGACTGACATAGACAACAACCCCTGGTTTGACTGAAGGTTCTGTTAGTGAGATCCCTGGCTACAAGGGGAGTGATCAACAGCACATTTCACTGAGCATCCAGAACCACTAACATAATCCCACTCTAACTTCTGCTTGCTTAGGACAGCTAAATTTGCTACATTTGCTAAATCCTTCTAGCTGTGTACTGAAATACTTCTTACCAAGACCTGGTCCAATTCAAAGCATACTGCAGCCATCTCCACAATATTCAGCCTCCACCTGAGAAGAGAGTGCTCTCTCTGCCCTCTTGCTGGGACCAGAAGGCTCTCTGGCATCTTGTCTGCAGCCTCCAACTTGTTCTCACCAATTCCAGTAGCACTGTATCCTTTTTTTAGCCATCCTAAGGGTACAAAATGTTACCTGAAGGAGTCCTAAGGCTACTTGATGTAAGGAAAAGATCATCTGTTACCAAGGAGAATTCCTGGCTATTTCTGTGTCCGTTGCTGCTTCATTACAGATAATGATAACAGGAGTCACAGGCCACAAAGCTGATGATACTCACCAAGGCAGGAGTCCAGCCTCTCAGAGCCTGAGGAATACAAACTCCTGACACAGACAGAGGTGTAACACCAGCAGAACCACGGATTATCCCATACACTCCAGCCAGGATTTTATTATAGACCTACAAGAGGTGATGATTGACTGCCCCACACACAATTTGTGTTTGTCTGAAGGCAGCAGGGCCCAGAACAGCTCCTTCTTACGAGCCATGCCTCATTTATGTTGCACTTGCATTTTTGCTCACTTTAAAATAGAAGCCTTGGAAATTACCAAATTCTTAAAACAGACTAGATAGTCTGTTTAAGACAAATCCACTTAACAGTGTGTGTGATGTCCCCTTTTTTATCTTTTCTCTTTGTACATACAAACTGTCCCTTCCTCCTTATAGTGACACAGGTCGTAATCAATCCTATTCTTATTTTATGTAGATTAATACAAAACTTCTCTACAAGTAAGCCTTTCTACCTTGCACATTAAGCTAAATGTCTCCTTTCCAATTTTCCAACTCACTGCTGCATTTGGGCTTCATTTAGTCCAACACTTGAAGAGTTGCTGCTAAAATGATCTCTGCACTTTTCTTTGTTGGGTTTGCTTGTATATCAAAAAAAAGAATCTTGTCCTTGTCATTAAGACCTTCCTTTGTTTATTTTTACTCTCTATTGTTGATTTGGGATTTCCCTTCTGTTACCCAAATTATCTTCTTTCCCAGTGTCCTTTGTGCACTGGGAAGTGCTCTTTGATGGAGTCTGAATTTTCATACGTGCCTTGGTGTTCCCCTTTACTGGGACTGTGTGAGCTTATGATGTCTAAACACATGAGAAGTTGTGATTATAGAAGAGAACACTGTGAATGTGTAAGAAATAGGTGCTGATCACTCTTCAGGAAATCCAAATCCCAGTGTATTAGATCTGTGGCCTCATTGTTTGAAGTCATGGTCTGAATGATACAAAGAACAGCAAACCCTGCTACTTTCTAATAGTGCCAATTCCCTTTACCAATAAATACTCCGTGAAGTTAAACCAGTCAAATAACCATCTCATTTCCTTCCCACCTTGCAAAAATCTATTCTGAGGTCAAAATATGAAGTTACCAGAATATAGAATCCACTTGCATATTCAAAAATCCACTTGTGGTGTGACATAAGCATAAATTATATAATGCTGTTGAGAGGTACTTGAAAATATGGATATTTATCTGTTACATACCATAATGTAAAGTCCACTCTCAGATTAACTAATATCAAGTAATCACAACTTTATGAATACTCTGATTGCCTCTAGAAAGATTTATAGGATATATATTACATAGATGATATAGATATAGATATAGATATAGATATAGATATAGATATAGATATAGATATAGATATAGATATAGATATAGATATAGATATAATAAAATAATAAGCTATTAGCTCATCATTATGTGTGCCAACTATGTCATTCCTATCATAGAAAAGTAAAAAAACCTGAAGATGGTGGAAGTTAGCTTTGCATGGAGGATGCAGATTTGGAGTAACTATTTATATCAAGACCAGCCTTAAACTTAACCTTGTTAGTTTCGATTAACCTCTCTACCAGTGTCTTTCTGTAAAGAAATAGTAAAAATTTTTTAACAGTAATAGTTTCTACTAAAATTTTATTTTTCTATGAGGAAATTTAATGGTTGTCACATTCCATATTAAAAAAAATAAATTGCAACTGACTGCTTCAGGTTGCTTTCTTGTTAGATTTTGCAATGTTTTGGCTTCTAAAAAGATGTAGGATTTCCAGACTATAAAATTTTGGATGCTAACTGTGTTTTGTCCCACATGCTTGTAATCTGAACACATTTGAGATAATTTCTCTGGAAACAAGGATTCACTCTTGGTTTTCAGGCTATGATGTGCTGTCCATTCTTGAAAGAGAATTCTCCAGTGTAACTGGTGAGGTTAAAATGATTTAGGGCCTTTTTTGCCAGAGAAGAAATTCCATTTTAAATCTAGTTTAACATTCTAATAGTTATCTTTGGGGGCTTGATTCAAGTGTTCTGAAGTCCATCAGGCTCTTTCCACTGCTCACAGAGCCAATATCATTGAATTTTCATTTTGCTTTGGTCACTATTGCCCGATTTTCAATATACTTTCTTTATCATTACACTCACAGCTAGTTTTATTTAGATCAGAACTGTTGATATGGGAATTATTTAGATTTTTGTTTTTTTTTATTAATCTGCACAGCCACTGCTCCCCGTAATTAATGCAGTACATCTGGGAGGTGTTCCAGACAGATCTATGTGAAGGCAGTCTAGTTCAAATAGGTATCTTGCCATTTTACAAGAAGAGTTTCTTTCTTTCTTGACTTTGCTATGAGGTCAATAATTTTCCGTAAGTTTATGTGAGGAAAAAGTTTGTTGAAACAATATCCAGGGCCTCTTTTTAACAATAATTTTCCTTTGCTATATCTTGCCAAGATTATTTAAGCCTCCCAGTGCATATTTATAGGAAGCCTGGACAATGATAGAAGGAGGATTCATTTTTTTGAGATCTTGTTCAAGAGTCTCAATATTCCATTGCTTTATTAAAAAGGAGAATTTTTACCCTGCTGTTGCTTTCTGATTTCTGGGAGAAATCTGTTTTCACAGCTTACTCAAAGATCCACAGTACACATATTTACATCCAACAGGCAGTCATGGTGCATGCCTTTACAGTGCTGGATGACCTCCAGAGGTAGATCTACTCCAGACCCTTTGTCACCTGTTGGCTCCTCACCTGAGCCCTGCCAGGCTCTGGCAGAGCTTTGTGCTCCCTGTACCAGGGATAAGATTTCAAATAACTGCTGTAAAGCAAATGCAGAGCTCTTCCAAGACAGGCTTGGCTAATGCTGCCTTCAGATGGAACAAGCAGAATGTTTACTGGAGGCTATGACACGGCTTTGACTCACCTTTGCTTTCAAGTCTTCCAGTTTTAAGTGCCATGGATTTCACTGACAGTTAATTTTCTTTGTTGCTTGTTAACTGTTCCTCTTGTATTAAGTATGGACCAAGGAAGGAAAAGACATACCAAAGTCAAGCCTAGTCATTTGGTCTGTTTTCTAGGCAGAAGGATCTGCACACTCATTAAGAGAGGGCTACAAACTTATTTGCAAGATTTTGCCTTATGCTTAAAGAATTTCTGCTCAATTACAACTCCAATAACAGAGCAGGATATGCCCAGGGATGTGTCCTGGGACACTGAAAGAGTCTCACCCTCCCCAGGGCTGGTACACATTTTCTGTACAGTGACATGCTCCATGGTGTTTTGCAGCTACATAACAAATTACAGGCTCTGGATTTGGCTCAAGTAAGACAGCAAGCTTGGTGGAGCAGTGGGAGAGAGGTTGGTGTCAGAGAGAACTGGACTCTGAATCCTGGAAACTGAGAATCAGTATTTTTGAGCAGAATGCCTCTTCAGATGGGTGAGTGCTGCTCCTACTCAAAATTCACTCAGCAAAAGCTGTGGAGAGGCCCTCACTGGCATGACACTTCACATTTCACACAGGCTGTGCTCTTTTTGGGATTTCCCACTTCCCAGGAGAGGTCCATCTCATCAGAGAGATGGCAATACAGGCAACATTCTTCATTTCCTGCAAAGGAACTCACAAGAGGTGAAGCTTTGAGAACAGTCCTCTGTCTTTTCCACACTGCATTCCCATCAGAAAACTTGG